>PVKM010028286.1:0-18382 GCA_004027735.1 Carollia perspicillata
TTTTATTCAGTTCTTTTTATGGAGGTTTCCCTGTTATTTCATTTGGAAACTGTTTTTTTGTGTGTGTCTTCATTTTGGCAGCTTCCCTGTATTTGCTTCTATCTATTAGGTAAAGCTGCTATATCTCCCAGACTTGGTAATATGGCCTTATGTAGTTGGTATCTTGTAGCCTCCAGTGGCACAGCCTTCCTGTGATTTGAGATGGGTACTTCAGGTGTGGCCTATGTGAGCTTTGTGCATTGACCTGTTGTAGTTGAGCCTTGATTGCTGTTAGCATGTCACTGGGAGGGAGGGGTTGACCCCCAGACCAATTGGATGGGACCCACTATGTCCCATGTCTATAGGACACTATGTCTATGACATAGCTAGTCATAGACCCACTGGCTATGTCTACAGCAGCAGAGCTGCTGTGCAGGGGCTGACCCCAAAAGCAGTACTCATTTAACCAGGGCTTTGGTGCCCACTGAGTCTATCCCTTGAGTATGTTGCTTGTGGAGGTGGTTGGCTTGTAATCTGGCTTGATCTGAAACTGTCAAATGATGCTGGCTATGGGGCCTCCTGGGAGTTGCAAGGTCAGCTACTGCCTTTACCCTGCCCAGGGCCACCCTGCTTGAGCTAGAGTGACCTGCAGATGACTGCTACTTGTGCTGGGCTTGGAAGTGTTCTGGAAAGGCCAAGTGGCAAACCAAGGTTAGCAGTTGCTAGTGCCAGACATGAGACCACTTAGCAAGAGGTACAGGGTACACAGAGGCTAGGTGCTGCTTTTTTGAGGGATTTTAGGGATATCCAAAGCATGAACCAAAACAGGCCATTGGTATAAAAAAGCCATAGGAAAGAAGTCACATGGGCATGAAAGTTGGGTGAGGTCGGGTCTCAGGGATCACCAGGGTGAGGCAAACAGTTTAGCTAGGTTGATGGAGAATCAGATATATAGTATGTTTGCAGACTCTGTGGTGGGGAGGGCTCAGCAAAGAAACAAAGGCCTCTGCCAGCACTTCTTTCTGGGAAAAAACTGCTCTGTAGCTCTTGCCCTGATGCCAAATAATTCAGTTCCTTCTCATGTGTCTCTTGTGCTTTTTGAGCTGTGGTCCAGTGCTGGAACTCAGAGTAAGTATGTCTAAGTAAGTCACTGCACAGGCTCTTTAAGAAAAAATACCTGGGACTCCAGAAACCTTCCCTGTCACTCAGTCATAACCTCCACTGGTTTTTATAGCCAGAAGTCTCTTCCTGGCACTAGAAGCCTGGGCTGGGGAGACTGGGGTGGGATTGGATCCCCTCGCTCCTCAGAAGGTGCCTCTGCAGCTGAGATATTCTAGATTTTTATCCATGTGTGGGATCATTCTGTTCCGTGTCTCTGTCCTTCCTACTAGTCTCTAGGTGGCTTCTTCTTTATATACTTAGTTATAGGACTTCTGTTCAAATGAATTTCAGGCACTTGTGAATAATGGTTGTTCTGTAATTCAGTTGTGATTTTTATGTGGCTGTGAGATTCCAAGTACCTATGTGGACAACTTCACTGGAAACTCTCATAATTGTCTTCTTAATTTGCTTTTTTATTCTTTTAACTGTTTATCCATTATCATAATCTTTCTCATTCATACACTTCTTGCACTCCCTTTTTGTTTAAAATTAACTTTTTGTTCCATTAACGTTTCTTTCAGTTCAATGGTTTTCATTAAGCCTAACATTAACAGAGCCCTGTGGAAATCCTTACCCTTGACTCTTCATGTACGTCATTGTAGTCTAAGCTTCAAAGTCAAGACTTTTCTGGACTAGAAATCAGAAAGCGTGGTGTTAAGTCATGGCTGTGGTGTGAGTGAGTCAAGACTCTCTGAGCTTGGCTTTTACTGCCTGCTTCATGTGGCAGCTGTAATCATTGAATGGGCTTCAATATACAAAGTTTCTATTACTTTGCCCTGCATGACTAATGGCTCTATTTAATTTTAACCCTTTCTCTTTCTCAACTACTAATACATAGAATGGGTTGTGTTGTTCTTCTGTACATTCCTCTCTTCTGAGTCATAATGACAGAATTTTGATGCATTAATTTATTGACTTAACTATTATTTTTTTCATTTTTCTCTAGGAAGGTTTTAAAGATATTCTATAGCTGTAACTCATGTAAGAAAGTGATGGTATGCTGCAGGTGGGATTGAATCACCACTTGGTACATTTCCTCTGAACCTTTAACACCTATGGCTAACTCCAAGCCCATTGTATTCAGGTCTTGTGGCATGACTTCACAACTCACTGTGAATATTTATTTTCTTATGTGTTCCTTTTGTTAAGATCTGCTCATTTCAGCTTTAATCTTTGTGTTAAACATGATCAGCATCATCCGTTTCCATCTCCCATGTTTATTCTATTGGAAGCTCTGATCAAGACATGACTTTCATAAGAGGAACAGATTAGCAGCTATGAGCAGGACCAGTGATGATGTGCTTTGGCAGACTTAAAATGTGTTAGTTTTTTTCTATTCCATTGAAACTAATTCTAGCCCTTTTATTAAAAGTTATACACAACCATTATTATTTTTATTTTAAATTCTCTAGTTGTTAATGATAGGAAAACTAGAAAACATGGGTAAATAAAATTAAGTATAAATTTTTAAAAACCCACTCATAATCCTACTATCTTTCCAGATATTTTTCTGTAGTTTTATAGTACTTCATTTATATATCCGTGTGGACCCCACCTAAGTATGGCATGTGAATTGTCCAAATCTTGTCAATTATTTTGAAGATTTAATAAAAGGTATTGCAGCTCTAATTTTCACATGCATTTCAATAAAGAGGCAAATTAATAACTTACTGCTGAACAGTGTGAATCAAGTTAGCTGTTTAAAATTCTTTCTCTTCTAATAATAATGTGTTTTGATAGCACATTTAATGGTTTCTTTCCAATGTTCCCATAAAATTCCTATAAACAGTAAATATTATACTTGAGAATATTCATAACTAAGTTTCAGATTAAGCTTAAATTTTACAAATGTGGAAAAGGTCAGAACCGTGATCATGGATACTTTCAGTTACTTTTGGGATTTGGCTTTGCAAGGTCAGGATATAACAGACTATTTCTTTTCTCCAAATCATTATCCTGGTAGCAGATGGATGGTAGGGCCTGGCCTTATAACAGAATAAAAAATTCTTTTGCAGGTATAATCAAATAAGTCAATTTTATTTTATTGCTTTATTATGACTCCATTAAAATACTTTATTAGTCTTCAAAACAAAGCAAACAATGGACACTATCATATATAAATTTTATATATAATGGCTATGCATATATAACATAGCCCATAATAATTAAATCAGAATTTCTGAATGTGGGAGACAGGTGTATTAATTTCCTAGGGCTGCCATAACAAAATACCACAAACTTGTTGACCTAAACAATCAAAATTTATCCTCTCATAGTAGCTGAAATCAAAGTGTTGGCAGGTCCATGCTCTCTCCTGGGGTCTGGGGGAAGATTCTTCTTGCATCTCAGTAGCTCCTGGTGGTGGCCAGAAATTCTTGGCATTCCTTGACTTGTAGTTGCATCACTCCAATCTCTGTCTCTGTTGTCATATGAACTTCTTCCCCGTGTCTCCTCTGTCTCTGGATCCAAACCATTCTCTTTTCTCTTATAAGATACCAGTTGGATAGGACTCACTGTCGTAATCCAATATGACTTCATTTTAACTGGATTACATCTACAAAGACCTTATTTCCAATTACATCACACTCATAGCTCCTAGAGGTTAGGACTTCAGCATATCATTTTAGGGGAACACAATTTAGCCCACCACATTAGACTCAGTAATTTTGATTTCCTTGATGATTCTATGGCTTAGTAGCTAATACAGAGAGCCACTTCTTCCAGAATAGTCTCTCAAACTTTAAGAGACATATAAATCACTTGGGGGGGGCTTGTAAAACAGCAGGTTCTGATACTCTAGTTCTGAAGGAAGGCCTGAAACCCTGCATTTCTCATAAGCTCCTATCTGGTGCTGGTGTTGTTGTCCACACCACGAGGAGCAAGTAGTCACAGTGAAGGCTTTGTAAGCTTTTCTGTAGCTCCACCTCTGGCTCCCCTTCTGGACTCAGGAGCACCTTGGTATTAAAAGTCTTTATAAGAGATTTCTATTAGGTCAAATAGTTCTGGCTAAGGAAGGGATTAATTTTTTCATAGAAGTTACATGGTCCAGTCCCTGCTTTGCTTCCCTCTTTGTGGAAAAATTGAAATGTAAAAAAGGAAAGGTGTGGACACACAGTGCACATTCTTTCCAAATGAGAGACAGTTTTCTGAAAATCACTTTTAAATCACTCCAACTTCACCTTTTTTCCCTGTAGCTATCCCCATAATAAACATGAAGACATTCCAAATGAGAATATATAGTTTTTTTAAAAAACAGCTTTATCAGTCTTTCAACTTACCATCAAAATTTTAAAGGGACTTTTGTCCTTAGGCTAAAGATTTTAAAATGCATTCCCTTGCCTTGCTAAAATAAATTTAAGTTCTTTAACTGAGATTAAAAATAACTAAGTGACATAACTTGCTGGGCACAACAAAGACACAAAATAGGCTAACATTTTAATGAATGCTTTCCCCCCCATTGGATCCCAGATGACATTTTCCTTTTATATGACTCTTCTGTAAGTTAACCAGAAACAATCTTGTGTATTTATTAAGACAGTTTTGGCCAATTAAAGAGAAATCACAAAATTTACTTAAGAGATTTGTGAAGGGTGCTGACACATAGTGTTTTTTTAGTTGAGCTGAAGTATTAGACCTAACCAACATAGTTGAGGTTTTGTTTTCTGTATAAATACCATGTGCTAACCAATTGCACCACTGGAGCTCCGAGGTTTTGTTTTCTAACTTTTTTATTTAAGAGAAGTCAAATCTACAGACAGTTTAAAGACTAATACAATGAACACCCATATAGACTTCAGCTGGATTCTCTATTGTTCATATTTTGTCACCTTTGCCTTTTCACCTGTCTCCATTTTCATTTTTGCTGACCTATTTTAACATTCTAGACCTCATTTCTAAATACTTCAACCCATTTCACCTAAGAGGAAGGACATTCTCCCAAATAATCACAGTGCCATTATCACACCTAAGAAATTTAACATAAATAATAGTGCTGTCCTAAATGTGATCTATATGAAACAAATCATTAGTTTTTCCTCAACTTTCTCTACATCTGTGTTTTCTTTTTCTTCCTTTTTCCTTTTTATTATTTTTAAAATTTAGGATCCAGCCGTAGCAGTTCATTGCATCTAGTTGCCAGGTTTCCTTACTTCCCTTTATGCTAGAACCTCTATCCCCCAAGCTCCAACAAGGCCTTTCATGACATTGACATTTTTAAGAAACGAGATCAATTGTCTTGCTTAATGTCTCCAATATTATTTATATGATTATTTCTTCATGAATAGATTCAGAAAAACACTTTTGTTATTTTGGTAAGAATATCACAATGTATGTGTCCTTCCCATTGCATTGTGTTGGGAAGCATACAACGTCCATTTGTTTCATCATCGGTCACTTGGTCCTTTGGCAATCTAATAGCCTTCCTATCCCTCCATTGTAAAGGAAATAAGTAACTGCATGAAATACTTTGAGATTAAGTGGATTCCCCAACAAATTGTTACTAAGTCGTTTTACCACCCATGAATGCTCTTTGCTTGACTCGATCATACCAGTAACTGCAAAATGTAGATTTTTAAATTCTGTATGTAGCTTTGTATTAATTTGTTTTTAAAAAGCACCTTAACCCCTTTGCTCTTCTTTTTGTGTGTCACTGTGAACTCATGAATTCTTATTTTACTCAGTGTTATAATGAATTACAACCACTATGCATTTTGGTGCTTGACTTATCTCAAATTTGGCCTACGGGAGCCCCTTTAGCCCTACGTCTGTCATATTGATCGGTCCCCATAATTCTTTGAGCACTTCCTTGCCTTCTGCCATAACAAGAGGCTAATGTTTTTCTGCTCCATATCTGGAAAGAGCCATTTACTTCTCTAAGGAGCTCTGGAGTGGAAAATGGTATTTAGAAATCATGACCTAACTACTAGGCATGCTCGCTGCAATCAAAATTACCTCTAAGTCCTCTTAGTGGACAGTGCTAAAGGAATATATTATAAATAAATATCAACATTTACAGTTCACATCTTAAGGTTGTATGTTTTTTTCACCTTCCTGTGCTGTATGTTTCTATTTCTCTTCTACTACAGTCAAAACCTTGTTTCCCCAAAGATAAATGCGTTTGCATCATTTGTTCTGTTTTCATTTCAATATATGCAGAATGTATTCAGAATTACAATGTTAAGACTAACAACAAATCAACTAAATACAGTTCAATATATCTTTACTGTTCTTTTTGTCTTTAGATTATGTTCTCCTAAGGATGTATAGTCAGACAGCCATGTTCAAAAGTTGTTTGAATCAATAATTTTTTCTTTGTGGTTATATCATTAATTTCATATAATGCTAGATTCAGTTAATTTTGTTTGTGTTCAATGATTTTCTTTGTATTTAAAATATTTTTACTTAATTTTCTTTGAATATATATACTATATATATATATTTGAAAATTAAAAATTTTATGTCTGTATACTTAAAGGATTCTTATTCTCATTATTAACTCTCAGTCTATTTCTACCCATCTCTTGCAGCCAACCATTTTTATTAATTTTGGTTAATTTTGTCATGTTTATTTTTGAAAAAATAAACACATAGACACAATCATTTATTTCTTATTTTTCTATCACACACAAAAATATCATGGGCCTTTGTCTAAATTATTTTTATCTTTTTCACAACTTTTCTACCTCTGTTTTGAAAAAGACATATTTTTCAGCATTGATTTTCTAAATGAAAATCAACAGAGTATTTAGAAGCTTCATGAAAGTTAGGAATCATCCTAAGAATTTTTCCCATTCCTCTCTTTATAGCAGTCACCAGAAAAAGCCTGGGATTCTTGAGTCATTCTCGAATCTCACTCTCATCCACCCTTTTGGCCTAGTACTCCCTTCTAGCTTCTAAAACCAATGAGCTGTGTTTTCTGAAACTCAAGGGCCATTCTCAGCAAACATTTTACATCTTCAGAACCTGTTCTGAATGTTCTCTCCACCTTCTTGTTCTAGCTGAAATTTGGTTCTAATTTCTGCTGCCCTCATGCCACTAGGTATAGAGGTTGGGAGGTGTCTTCCTTGCTCTTTCACTTTCAGACATATACTCCTTTCTTCCTGAAATCCACCTGCTTTGAGACTCATGCCATCCACTACTTTTCCTTTCGTAATCACCTTCCAACTCCAAAGTCAATCCCCTTCTTCCCTTACTCATCATTTTATTTGCCTCATGTTTTTTAAATACATTTTTAATATAAGAATTTCAGGGCCAGATCTGTATTTAAAACATATCACATGCTTGGAAATGGACTGCATGCCAATTATTGGTCAGTCACTTAGGAGATTATGTATTTCATTATTTTAAAAGCTGGCAAATCACTTTGGACACTTAAACAGTGGAACTTGATCACTCATATTACAATATAGAAAAATTGCTTTGTATTTGAATATTGAATTGTGGCAGCAAAAAGCCGTTGATTGAGATAAGCAGAAAAATGGAATATAAAGAATTGGCTACAAGCAAGTATTCCTGTTTTTATTCCTCACTGACAGAGAACAGTAGGAGAAATTGGCAGATACCCAGAGGTAAATATGAATAAGTAAATGTGAGTATACTTCAGATGTCATTAGTCTTAAAAATGTGTGTGTCCATGCACACGTGCATGAATGCATGTGCATTTTGTATGTACATATGTACATACTTACCACAAAGGAGTCTAATTTGTATTCAAAGACTAGTTTACATTTTCTAAATTCAGAAAAGTTCCAGGCCTGAGAATTTATATTGATTTAGAAGAAAACTACTTTAATTTCATCTCTGAAAAATTGATTCCAGTAAAATCTATACAGTGGATTTCTGTAACATAATTTATCTTGACCATTTCTTCTTGATCAAGTATGACAGGGATGTGGGATTCCTGTTGGGTAACACAAAGCCAGCTTACCAAACAGATTTAAAGGGTTTTCTTCTTATTTGGAGACTTTTTGAGATGATCAATATATACTGGACTCTATATTTCATATTCAGTCCAGAGGAATGAAAATTTTTAGTGTATCAGGATATGATTCTTGTGTAACAATTATAGAGGCTCATGCAACACAATAGAAAATGCAAGAAGTGCCTAATTTTCCTCTGGCTTCTCACTGCACACACTACCATATATGTCCAGACCAGAGCTCCTGATTCTCAGCCTGATCCCAGGAATCTTCCATATGGTGACTGCAACAATGACCAGATTAGTGTATAAGTTTTTAGAGTGTTTACACAATAGAGGAAAATAGAAACAACTTTCTCTCTTCAATATGGTAAGGCAGATGAAGTCAACATAAATGAGTAACTTCATTTGTTTAACTAGATAAACAGAACTAAAAATCATCTAAGCTAATATACACTGCCTCATATTTCACATTCTGTACAAAAGGAGGCATTTCAACATGCATTGCTCCTGAATTTCTACAAGGTTTATCTCTTTCAGAGTGATTCTTCAAGACCTAACTTTTTTTTTATCAAGACCTTTAAGATTTTTGAAGGTAAATATTACTGTTCTGAAAGGTAGTTTTTCCTTGATATTTGGGTGGGAAGAGAACTTGATGAGGTGGCACCAGTGGTAAAATCCACAATTTATGAGAGATTTGCATTTTCATCCCCTTAGGCAATATTGGTAAGCATTTTTTTGTTGTTGTTGCAAGTAGCAAAATCCAGCTCAAAGTCATTTAATAAACACAGGAATTACTGGCTTATGCACCTGCAAAATATAGTGATGCACCTGACTTCAGGAATGAATAGAACCAGAGGATCAAAAGTTCACATGGAAAATATTACCTATTTATCTCTTGGCTGGCTTTCTTTTCTGTATATTGGATTTACTCTGAAATAAATTCTCCCTGTCATAATAACCACTAGTAGCTTCAGGCTAATAACCTTAGCAACCCCTGTGAAAAGTGATCATCTTATTGTCAAAAATTATATAAAAAATTCTCATGTATGATTCTCATTGGCCCAGCCTGGATCATGAGTCCATATCTGAATTAACCACTGTAGTCAAGGAGATGGTGTCCTCATTACATTCACCAGGTGTGGGAGGAGAGGGGTCTCCAAAGAGAGCATGGCAGGCCAAAAGCATAATTTAAATTTATCTTTAATGCACTGCAGCATAAAATGAGTTGGAGCTGCTTTAATACAAGAATTTTTCATTGTGGTCTAAAGGCAAATCATAGCCCCTTTTGCAAAAAATATATTTATCCTTTGTAAGCTCTTCATGTGATTCTCTTTAAATATCCTAGAAACAAACCTATAAAGACACCCAGACCTCTTTTGATTTCTATATTCTGCAACTTATGCCTTCCACATCATCAATATGCATTTTGTATAAATTACTTTTTTTCTGAGCTGTACTAAAGAATACTTAGTGTTTAGTGTTATCCACACTTTATACTTTACAAAGCTCATTCACATGCATATTTCATTAGTTCCCCTCACATTATAATAAAAACATATGCTTAATACATATTTACAAGTGTTCTCAAACAACCATTAAGCAAGACATCCCTGAGTTACATTCTATTTTATGTAACTATAAAATAAAATTATCCTTTTTTTAAATCTTACTGCTCCTTTCTGCAGACCCCTGTCAGTGGAGTCCCTAAGCTTGGCATTATAAGTTTTCTCATAGTCAGTTGTACCCAACGAAGGCTATGCAGGTTTAGATAGTCCACCATAGTATCCTTGGAAATCTTCCTCTTCTTTGATGCCTTTTTTCTCTTTTTATCTTCATTTTGTTAGATAAGTCACTTTAATATTTCATATAATAAGGGCTCGGTGATGGTGAACTTTAACTTTAGCTTATCTGGGAAGCACTTTATCTGCCCTTCCATTCTAAATGAAAGCTGCTGGATAGAGCAGTCTTGGATGTAGGTCCTTGCCTTTCATGACTTGGAATACTTCTTTCCAGCCCCTTTTGCCTGCAAGGTTTCTTTTGAGAAATCAGCTGATAGTCTTATGGGCACTGTTTTGTAGGTAACTGTCTCCTTTTCTCTTGCTGCTTTTAAGATTCTCTTTTTATCTTCAATCTTGACTAATGTAATTATGATGTGCATTGATGTGTTCCTCCTTGGGTCCAACTTCTTTGGGACTCTCTGAGCTTCCAGGACTTCCTGGAAGTGGATTTCCTTTGCCAGTTTGGGGAAGTTCTCCTTTATTATTTGTTCAAATAAGTTTTCAATTTCTTGCTTTTCCTCTTCACTTTCTGGCACCCCTATGATTCAGATGTTGAAACGTTTAAAGATGTCCTGGGGGTTTCTAAGCCTCTCCTCATTTTTTTGAATTCTTGTTTCTTCATTTTGTTCTGGTTGAATATTTCTTTCTTCCTTCTGGTCCACACCATTGATTTTAGTCCCGGTTTCCTTCCCATCACTGTTGGTTCCCTGTACATTTTCCTTTATTTCACTTACCATAGCCTTCATTTTTTTTCATCAAATTTGTGGCCATATTCAACTAATTCTGTGAGCTTCCTGATTACCAGTGTTTTGAACTGTGCATCTGATAGGTCTACTATCTCTTTGTAGCTTAGTTGTATTTTTTCTGGAGCTTTGACCTGTTCTTTTATTTGGGCCATTTATTTTTTTGTCTCAGCTGGCCTGTTACATATGAGGAGTGGAGCTTTAGGTATTCCCCAGGGTGGGGCAACCCATGTCACTGTGTTGTAGGTGAGGGGTCCAAGAGGGAATGGTAATGCTTGCTCCACTCTCTGTTGGTTTTCAGTCACTTCCCCCACTACCCACAAGCAAGTTGGGCCCTTCTGGTGCTGATTCCCAGGTAGGTGGGCTTGTGTACATTCTAGGACCCTGTTGGTCTCTCCAGTGATCTCTCATGTGAGACTGGGAGTTTCTCCTGCTGACATAACCCCCACAGGTGTTTTCAGTCAAAGGTTTGAGGCCTTATTTCCCTGCACTGGAATCCTGGGTTGTACAGTCTGTCTCACTCCTCAGTTGTTCCTCCCTGTTTATCTGCACTTAAATGTGGGACTGCCCTGTCTACCAGCTGCCGCTTTGCCTTCCTGGTCCTCCAGCCAATGCCCTGCCAAAAGTCTTCTGTGCCTGCCTGGCTGCCTGTCTCTGCCCCTCCTACTGGTCTGGATGAATATTTATTCTTTAACTCTTTGGTTGTTGAACTTCCATACAGTTTGATTTTCTGTTGGTTCTGGTTGTTTTTTAGTTTTTTAATTTGTTGTTGTCCTTCTTTTGATTGTGCGAGGAGGCACAGTGTGTCTACCTATGCCTCCATCTTGGCTAGAAGTCTGATGCATTTCTTTCTATGATGTCTACTGGTCTCAAGGTCTATCCATTATATTCTGGCTGCTTCTATTGTAGGTCCTTTTGGGTACTGTTCTCTAGGCCAGTTATTTCCAGTCTTTTTCATCTCATGGCACACATAAACTAATTACTAAAATTCGATTCTGCAACACACCAAAAACATATTTTTTGGCAATCTGACCAAAAAATAGATATAATTTTGATTCATTCACACCAGATGGTTATTGTTGTGTAGGCTGTTATCATTTTCTTTTTATTTGACAATCTAAGGCAAAAGAGGTCAGTGCCCCTGACTAAATGGTCAGGTATTGCATGTTTTAAAAAATTATTATGACACACTGGTTGAAAATCACTGCTCTGAGCCAAAAGAGGGCCATTTAATCACAATATGCTGCACTGAGTCAGGGGGAGGCAAATATAGAAAAAGCTCTTGGGAAAGAATCACCTTGGACAAAGGTGAAGACACAATTCTTGTCATTCTTTGAGATGAAGCTGGGGTGCTATTATGATGGAATTTGGCCAAGAATTCAATGATCATGTTGTGTTCCAGGCCAGAGCTAATCCTCTCTAAAGGAGCCCAAGGGAAACATATGAATGGGATCATGAAGGATTAGGTAATTTTACTAGTTGTCATAATTTTTTTTAAAAATAGCTTTATTTTGATATAACTGACACACTATCAATTCCAAGATTTAGAGTGTACAATTTGATAAGTTTTGATGCATATACCCATAAAACCACCATAACAATCAAAATAATGAACTCATCTGTTGCCACAAAAGTTTCCTCCTATCCCTCATTTGTAGGAATATAAAAAACAGACACTCATCTCTGCTTTGTTCTATGATCTTGTTCAGAGATAAGCTTGCAAATTAAAAAGTGAAAGAGTCATTGGTTAGGTATATTACCTTGACCACTTATAGCATCAAGGCTGAGCCCAGACTATAGGCTCAAGGCAGTTTGCTGTACCCTCTTTTATCCCCAAATGACTTTTCCTTAATTTACACAGCTACACACTGATTTCTCTTTGACCATTTTTAAGCATTCACAGGTTTACTTGGTTATGTTGTAATCTCTCTTTTTTTCCTGGGCTGTCTTCCAGACATTGTCTGTGGAATTGGCTTCTAAATTTTAATTAAGAGTACTTTTTGTTTGGGCCATAAATTAAAATGTTCTGAGTTTCTTTTTCAGTGTCAGGTTCAAGGAAGTCAGCCAAATGTGAGGCCCTACAGAAGAGATGCTCTAGTTCTGTGAATGCCTCTCCCACTCTGTAGTCACTGATGAAGAACACAGATTCATGAAGTGTTGGAGCTAGAAGGCATCTTCATGAGGTAGTTAATAAAACAAAGAGAAGGTCATTAAACACCCCCAAAGACAAGGTTACTTGCCCAGGGTCACACAACAAACTACGGGTAAGGTACTCATTAAAACCCAGTTGTCTTGACATTTAGCTTCGTCAGCTTTCCACTGTAATTTCTTCCTTGCTATCTCTCAGGACTTTACTCTTTAAAATGAAATAGTAAGAAGTAGATAGAGACTGTGGATGTTAAGAAAAAGGTTTTATTTTATTTTTAAGGGTAGCACAGAATGCTAGATATAGCACATTTACTTTATTTGAAGTTCTTTGGCATTCAACAAATACTATTATGACAACCAGTAGTAACGATAATTCATAAATATTGAATGCTTACTATATGCCAAGAAATAGTTTGAGGTCTTTCCTTGTATTTACTCACTGAACCATCACAAAACCTGTTGTTGAAACTAGGACACAGATCAGTCAGATAACTTGCCCAGGGTCATAAGGCTAATATCAAAGGACCAGCATGGGTTTTGGAAATGTATTTTTGTTTTTGCAGCTGAATGAAACTAATTTTACAACCACCTGTAGAAAGAGATTGGAAGAGATATTCTTAATTGGGGTCAAGGGATCAATTTAGAAAATCTCAGGGCTCTCAAAAATGGTAAGCATCTGTTTCAGAGACAGAAAGGTGAGTGCAAATGGATGGTGGGAGTGGGAACAGAGTACGAGCTTTTCGGTTAACTCTAATTTGTCCCCTAAAATCACATGACATCCCCCTTGCAGGGCACTGCTGCACAGTCTGCTGCATTGATGAAAACATTTCTCCCTCAGTTGGTCAGACAGGCCCAGATAGAAGGCTCAGCTCCCTAACTGATTGTAGTAAAGTGCTGAATGGGACGTCTATTGGGAATTGGCACCTCCTTTAATCTGACCCAAGTTTTGATTACAGAAACAAAAAATAGGTAAGCAACTGTGGAGCTCCAGGTAGGAGGCACTGCAGACAGAAGGTATATGCTTTATTCCTGAGTAGGAGGCATTCTAAAGAGATCTAACATTATCTATCTAACCAACTGACCTTAGATCATTTCACAATACACAACTCAGGTTTTTTTTTTTTTTATGGTAGCATCTAACCAACTCTGGGTCAAACATTGCCTCTGAAGGCTTTTTATACACTGCAGGCCTCACAACAAACAGCAAGATATATATTATTATCTTTATTTTTTTTTCAGGGGAAATTCAGAGAGATCAGATAATGTGTTTAAACAACCCAACTCCAAGAGACATAGTTGGAATTCAAATCTGTTTGTTTCAAATTCACAGCCCTCTCTATACTAGTCCATTATTTTAGGGAGCAGAAGGAGAACAGGAAAGGAAAGACAGAAGGGAAAAGAAGAAAATGAATAAGTAGTCACAGGACAACCAGGGAATTAGGAAATTCTGCAAACAGTATTAATACTTTAATTTCCAATCTTAGGAAATGATAGACAAGGGAGGAGTAGGAAGACAAAGAAACCTTAAAGAAATTGAGAAATAAAAGAATCAGTTGAAAACAAAATATTCAAGAGAATAAGGTACTTAAAGATCATTTGTAACTATAGAGCTTTGTATAAAATACATATATTTCAAAAAGTGCCAGCATACCTGTTATAAATTGTATCTTACATGTGAATAACTAGAAACATTTGAAGTATGTATTTAGGAATAATTCACAACCTTTTTCTCCCTTGATAATCTTCAAGCACCCAGGAAGAGTATGGGCACATTAAACCCTTCTGCCACACACACACACACACACACACACACACACACACACTCTCTCTCTCTCTTCACAACCCCCACCCCCACTCCCTTACTCCCACATCCCCACAAACACAGAGTCATAGGCTGTGTTGGGTCTGGAGTTAGAACTCACATCCTTTAAGACTGCCTCCTACTCAGGGCTAAAGAATGTGCCTTTTGTCTGCAGTGCCTCCTACCTGGAGCTCCACAGTTGCTCACCTATTTTTGGTTTCTATAATCAAAGCATGAGCCAGGTTCAAGGAGGTGCCAATTCCTAATAGAATTTTCATTTAATACTTTACTGCAATCAGATAGGGAGCTGAGCCTTCCAGCTGGGCCTCTGCTGACTGAGGGAGAAATGGCTTCATCAACACAGGAGATGGTGCTCTATGCCTGTTTGTTGGGGCAGCAGGTGGGATGTCACATGCAATTTTAGGGAACAAAATTAGCATTAAAAAAAACTTTTTCCAATGTAAGACAAATGCCATATGATCTCACCTATAAGTGGAACCTAATCAACAAAACAAACAAGCAAGCAAAACTATAACCAGAGACATCGACCAGAGATATATAACCAGAGAAGTAAAGAACAAATGGACAATAACCAGAGGGGAAAGAAGTGGAAGGGTCATCAAGGAACATGTATAAAGGACCCATGTACAAAGCCAAAGTGGGGGGCAGGATTGAGGGTGGAGGTGGTGTTGGGGTCGGGGGGAGAGTCGTAGGGGGAAAATGGAGATAACTCTGCTTGAACAACGATGTAAAAAGAGAGCGAGGAAAACATTATTTGTGTGAAATTAAAAGAAAACCCTGCTTTTTAGCTTTCTTAGAAATGCTGCACTTACACTACTAGTGACTTAGGAGCAAGATAATTTTGAAGGTTTTTATGCACAGAACCAAATGTATTCATTTGCTAGAATTTGTATAATGCACATTTCTTTAGGAATTTTTCTTAGCCCACACTTGAGTGGGGAATAGCCTCTGTTACTTTGGCCCTGTGGCAAAGTCAACAGCATAGAGGGAGAGATTAGGTGTAAAGAAATGACACTTAGCATGCTCTGATGTCCACTCCCAAGGGCAGGTCTGGGGTTTGAGTCTTTGTATATCCTCCTTCTAGCATGTACTTAGTAAGAGGTGGGGATTGCTCAATAGACACTTTTTGGACATGAGGGTCTGGAAACCATGTTTATATTTTCCTGCTTTTGTATCCTCTTCAAAACCTTACCAATCAAGAGTACCTCAGTGGGAACAAAGTTATGAGACCCTTCCTCCAGAATTGTGGAGGACAGGGAGACATTAAACACCACTGAGTATTTTATGACCATAGTGCTTTCAGTCACCTACAGCTCTAAAGATAAAATTTGCCAACCTCAAGCATTTGCCTGGGCTGGCTCATCATGGCAATAAACTAGCAGAACCAAAGAAGAAAACAAAGTGATACTTAAAACCTAGACAAAGAGAGGGACAAAAATAACTACCATCATTACAACCATCCCTGTGTAGAAAAATATGTTAAAAAAGGACCTTAGGCAAATCTAGATGAGAGAGGTCAAGGCCCAGAAGGGGCAAAATAGCTCTGGGAATAAAGTGATAACCCTTTCTACCAATTATGCAGAGAAATAAAGGAGCATGTAGCCTCTAGCAACATGGCATTTGGCATGGGTTTAAGGAGACAAACAAATAAGAAAGTCTTTGAGGCCGTCCCCAAGGACTTAGGAACAACAGTGGCCAGATTTATTTCCATTTCTCTTCCATAATTACCTTCCATATGCCATTTTGAACTCACCTTAGATGAGTTCACAATGCACAAACTCTTTTTGTGTTTGTCTTCTTTTTGATAGTAACAGTAGTCACAAAAGAAGTTTGAAGTAGGTAAGATTCAGTGACTTCTCCACAATTTATGGCAATGATGTCAAATCTTATTACTAATGGAAACAAGTCTCAGACCACATATCATTACACAAGAAGACATTTATTGAACAAATGAGCATAAATAACTAAGCCCGATATGGTTAATTAAGCATGTCCTTTTTGCCTGGTAAGGTCCCAGCTCTCTGTCATTGCTCTGTATACCACTTCACGTGAAGGGTCCCCTGAAACATTCAGGACAATATTCCAGAGGCAGGATTATGTTACTTTACAGTAGGCACCAGCCAATCAGAAACCTTTCTGCGCACTAGCTGAATGTAGGATAAAGAGTATAGCTACCAGGCTTTCCAGAATCTTACATTCTTGTTAAGGAAGGGCGAGAATTATTTATTTCATTTTTTTAAATGATGTTATCATGTTTACTTTTTTGAGTTTTTTAAATTGTATTTTTCCAATACCATTTAGTCCCCTTATCTCTCTCACCCTGCCCCACAATCACCACACTGTTGTCCATGTCCATTAAGTCCTTTTTCCTTTTTGTTCAATCTCTCTACTCTCCCACCCCACCACTAGCTGTCACCTTGCTCCTGTTCTATGTCCCTATTTTCCTTATTAGTTCACTGTGTTTATGAAATTCCATGTATGAGTGAAATCATATGGTCTTTTTCTTTCTCTGACTGGGTTATTTCACTTAGGATAATTTTATCCAGGTCCATCCATACTGTTGCAAAGGGTAAAATTTTCTTGTTCTTTTTGATGACCGAGTATTATTCTATTGTGTAAATGTCCCATAGTTGTTTTATCCACTCATCTACTGATGGACATGTGGGCTGCTTATATATCTTGGCAATTGTAAATAACACTGCAATAAACATAGGGGTGCTTATGTTCTTTTGAATTAGTGTTTAGGGTTCCTTCAGATCCCAGAAGTGGGATCACTGTGTCAAAAGGCAGATCTGCTTTTAATTTTCAAGTTTTCTCCATACTGTTTTCCCAGTGGTTGCACAAGCTTGCATTCCCATCTGAATTCATTCTTGTGTGTGGTGTAAGAAGGTGGTCTAATTTCATTTTTCTGCATGCATTTGTCCAATTTGCCCAACACAATTTATTGAAATAAACTTTCTTAAGCCCATATATGTGCTTGCTGCCACTGTCAAATATTGACTGTAAAGGTGTGGGTTTATTTCTGAGCTCTCTATTCTATACCATTGATCTATGTGTCTGTTTTTATGCCAGTACCATGCTGTTTTGATTACTATGGCTTTGTTATATAGTTTGATATTATAGGTAGCATGATTCCTCCAACTTTGTTCTTCTTTCTCAGGATCGCTGTTGCTATGAGAGGCCTTTTGTGGTTCCATATACATTTTTGAAATATTTGTTCTAGTTCGAAATATATCATTGGAATCTTGATAGGAATTGAGTTGAATCTATAGATTGCTTTGGGTGTTATGGACATTTAAATGATGATAATTCTTCCTTTCCATAACGGTGTATGCTCCCATTTATTGTATTTTCTTCAGTTTCTTTCTTCGGTGTCTTATAATTTTCCAAGTACAGGTCTTTTACATCCTTGGTTAGGTTTATTCCTAGGTATTTTATTATTTCTTAAGCAATTGTGAATGGAATTGTTTTTAGTTTGCCTTTCTGTTAGTTCATTATTGGCATATAGAAATGCAACTGACTTCCAGATATTAATATAGTATCTTATTACTTTGCTGAATTCATTTATAGTTCTACTAGTTTCTTGGTGCTATCTTTGGAGTTCTCTATGTATACTATCATATCATCTGCAAATAAAGAAAAATTACTTTTTACTTTCCAATTTGAATGCCTTTTATTTCTTCTTCTTGTCTGATTGCTGTGGCTAGGACTTCCAGTAGTATTTTGAATAAGAGAGGTGAAAGCAGGCATCCCTGTCTTGTTCTCAATCTTAAGGGGAATGCTTGTAGGTTTTGGGGTGTTGAGTATGATGCTGGCAGTGAGTTTGTCATAT
>PVKM010028287.1:0-18374 GCA_004027735.1 Carollia perspicillata
GCCTCCCTCTTCAACTTATGAAGTCCCTGTAATTACACTGGGCTCACTTAGATCATTCACAATTATTAATTTCCCCTTGATAAGATCCTTAACTTTTTTCTTTTCTTACTGAAGTGTAATTGACACATAACATTATACTAATTTTGGGTGTCACAAAAATATAATAATTCAGTATCTGTTTATATTGCAAAATGATCAACACAGTAAGTCAATATTCATCACCACACAGTTATACAAGTTTTTTTTTTGTGGTTAAAACCTATAAGATTTATTCTCTTAGCAACTTTCATATAGGCAATTCAGTATTATTACCTACAGTTTCTATGCTGTCATGTCATTACTGTGACATATCTTTCATAACTGGAAGAGTGCACCTTTTTACCAACCTTACCAATTTTTCCCACTCCCAATCCTGTACTTCTGGCAACCACAAATCTGCTCTCTGTACCTATGTGCTTCCTTTTTGTGTGTTAATTTTTGTTTTAGATTCCACACATAGTGAGATCACATGCATTTTTCTCCTCTGCCTGACTTATTTCATTTACCATAATGTTCTTGAAGTTCTTTCATGTTGTTGCGAATGACCAAGTATTCATTCTTTTTTTACAGCTGAATAATATTCCATTGTATACATATAGCACATTTTCTTTGTCTATTCACCCATCAATGAACACTTGGTTTGTTTCCATATCTTGGCTATTTTAAATAATGCTACAGTGAACATAGGGGTACGTGTATCTTTTCAAGGCAATGTTTTCATTTTCTTCAAAAAATACCCAGAAGTGGAATTGCTAGATTACATAGTAGTTCTATTTTTAATTTTTGGAGGAAACTCCATATTATTCTTCATAGTATCTGCACCAACTCACATTTCCTCAACAACACTACGGTTCTGTTTTCTCCACATCCTCATCTATACTTGTTGATTCTTGCCTTTTAATAATAGCCATTCTAACAGGTGTGAGGTGTACTTCTTTTAAAATGTTTTTAGTAGCTGTCCAAAGTTCACACTATACAATTTACGCCACTTCACCTGTAGCGCAGGTACCTGATAAAAAACAGAATATTACCAAATTCTTCCTTCCATTCCTTATGCCATTGCCATCATTTGTTGCACTTATCTATATGCTGTCATCACCACCAGTTTCAGTCTGAGCTGTCTGGGTTTTCTGTCTGCTGCAGGACTGCCTTCTTGAATTTCTCTTTAATGTCTCCAGGATTGGATTCACTGCCTTCTTATTTTCACATCTTTCTCATTACTGGGTTACTTGTCTGTGTTCTTGTAATCCACCTATTGTATTTTTCTCAAAATGGGAGTGTGTTGCACAGTATTCAACATTAAATAAATATATAAATAAGAGTCATAGAGAAGTTTTTGCAAGGTATTAATGTATAAAACAAATTTGATGCAACATAACAATGTATGATGCAGAGAAAGAAAATCATAATATAATATATGACTTTAAAAATCCTTGTAACATATGGGTAGGTTATAGTTTTCAGGAGGAAATTATATGCTTAGAGAGCATTTGGGGAAGCAGACATGCAAGGGTATTACAATGGATTATGCCAGAGGCCTGAGGACAGCGAGGCACAGGAGGAAGAAGAAGAGATGTGGTTGAAAACAAGCAAAACATAAAAATAAAATAGCAACTGCAGAAACATTTGAGAACACATATAAAGTCACATTTCAGAAATTTGTGTATATGTATTACCATGCACATAAAGAGAACTTTAAAATGTTCAGAAAAAATACCCAAAATGGAGGTTTGCAAAATAATTTCTCAGTCTTACATGTCCTGATTCACTCGGAGGATTCAAAGTCTGGCTCTCCAAACTCTGTTTCTGAACAGATGTCTCGAGCTGTTTTTGCCATCATTACCCTGTAGAAGACCAGTTTTTAATTTTTTTGAAGCTCCTTAAATATTTCTCTTTGTTCTTTAGGTATTGTCATTCCAAAAATGATGTGCTTTGGCTTAGTTCTTTAAAATTTTTTTTTCTAAGTATCCAACAGTGTGCCCTTTAAAAAAATTATGCCCTTCTACCCTGGTATCTCCTTAAATAATTCCCTTGATGTGCTCCTCCTCTGTGGTTTCTCACACAGGTTTCTTGAGTCAAAGTAGGTAGCTCTTATACCACCTACATGAATTCTAATCCTCTCATACTTTCCCTCAAATGTACCTTTCTCCCCCTTTTAACTTGTTTATTTATACTCTAGGAAATCGGCTGTTTTACAACCATTTTAGTACATTTAAGGAAATATTTAAAAATTAATTAAAAAATATTTAACCACTACCTTCTTCTCAGTTATGTTCCCCTCCCCCCGCATCCTATGCTACAATATGTATTCTCAAAACTCTAAAAACATTAGAGTTTTTAAAATCTTTCTCTTGCTCACAATAATATCATTGTTTCTCCTGGGGTAACTTCTTTCTCTTTTTAATGTTATTCTTTCTTTAATTTATTGCAGAATTTCCTCAAATTAGTGTTGATCTCTAGTTAACCTCTAGTTAAGTGCCTACTTAAGAGAGGGTCTAAAAATCAGTCAATATGAATTGAATATGAAAGAGAATAAAGATGAAAAACCATGTGAATAGTTCAGTAGGGGTGGAGCCTTAGGTATTTGCCAGGGCAGGGCAACCCACATTGCTACATGATGCAACTGTATATGGAAACCTCTGACTGAAAATACCTGTGGGGGCCCTGGCTGGTGTATCTCAGTGGATTAAGCATGGGACTGTGAACCAAAGGGTCACTGGTTTGATTTCCAGTCAGGACACATGCCTGGATAGCAGGCCAGGTCCCCAGTAGGGGATGCATGAGAGGCGACCACACATTGATGTTTCTCTCCCTCTCTTTTTCCCTCCCTTCCCCTCTGTCTAAAATAAATAAATAAAATCTTTTTAAAAACCTGTGGTGGTTGAGACTGCAGGAGAAACCCCCAGCCTCACAGGAGAGTTTGTTGGAGAGACCCACAGGGTCCTAGAATGTACACAAGATCACCCCTTGGGAATCAGCACCAGAAGGGCCCAATGTGCTTGTGCAGAGTGGAGGAAGTGACTGAAAGCAGCTGAGAGCTGAGCAAGTGGCATTGTTCCCTCTCGGACCCCTCCCCCACATACAGTGTCCTTAATTGTTTTTAAGTATCTTTATAAGTTATAGTATTCAAGCCAATATGCTATCAGCATAAGAATAAACAAAGAGATAAATGGTATAGAATATAAAATTGACAAATATATTAACGCTTATATTGTAAATTGCTTTCTGAATATTTTCATAACTTGGGTAGGCAAAGATTTCTTAAGATAGTATACTAAAGTCATTAACCACAAAAGAAAATACCTGATGGATTATACTTCATGAAAATTAAATTTTTCTCCTTATTAAAAGATATGGACAACAAAATTAAATGCAAACCACAGGTTGGAAGAAAATATTAACAGTATATACATCAGTGAAAAGACTTATATTTATAATACATAACAAACTCCTGCACACCAGTAAGTAAAAGATAACCCAATATTATATATAGGCAATAGTTGAATGGAAACTTCAAAAAAAAGGATATATTGCTAATGAATTGCGAAGCACATGAAAATGCACAAATGTAATTAGTCATTAAAATACAAACTAATATTAAATCACATGGACTAGCGTGGATTAATTAGGAAGGCTGCTTTTATAAACTTGGAAAACAGTTTGATTGTTCTAGAACAATTAAATGTACTCCTACATGATAGCACACAAATTTCACTCCTGGTTATTTATTCAAGAGATACGAGCACACTAAGCTACAAAAAGGGTTATGTAAGGCAGCAGCATTATTCATTATAGCCCCACTTTAGAATCAATGCAAATGCCCAACAATAAGAAAACAGATATTGGTAGATACACACAATGGAATACAACTCAGAAATAAAAAGGAACAAACTTCCAATCAGCCAACAGCACGGATGATAAACAAAATAAGTCAGGCACATAAGCATACATGACATATTATTCCATATATGAAATGCAGTAACAGACAACAGTAACATGTGGTGACAGAAAGTCAGCAATGTTTGTCTCTGGGGCTGCTGGGCTCCTGGTGGTCAGTTTATGGGTTGTGGGGTAAAGGGTGCATTGTTCTGTCCTTCAGTTTTCAAATAACAGGTCAGTTTTCAGCACATTGTCTCCATAGCATTCCTTACTCCTCTTTGGAGTCCACAGGGCACAGGGTTGCTTTCCTGACCACTGGGAGCACCCTCCACCTACAATAGCAATTACTGCTCCCCAGCCACACGTTGTCATACAGATTTTGATTGAAATCTCTAATCTACTCATTGTCCCCATCATTCCCTTTGTCATAGTGAACTCAGTTCCTTTATTACCATTTTAGTGGGGTTCTCAACAAAAGAGACAACAGAAGTTTCTCTTTATCTTCAGAATTAAACCAGAGACTTTTTAAAAAAATACAGTTTTAGATAAAAATTCCCAAAACAGAACTAAGCAATGAAGAGATAGGCAACCTAGCAGATGCAGAGTTCAAAACACTGGTGATCAGGGTGCTCACAAAAATGGTTGAATATGGTTGCATAATAGAGGAAAAAGTGAAGGCAATGAAAAGTGAAATAAAAATATACAGGGATCCAACAGTGAAGGGAATAAAACTGGGACTCACATCAACAGTTTGGACCAGAAGGAAGTAATAAACATTCAACCAGAACAGAATGAAGAAATGAGAATTCAAAAAAATGAGATGCTTAGGAACCTCTGGGACAACTTTAAACATTACAATATCTGAATCATAGGGGTGCCAGAAAGAGAAAAGAAAGACCAAGAAATTGAAAACATAAGGAAGGAGAACTTCCCTAATCTGGCCAAGGAAATAAATTTTCAGTAACTCCAGGAAGCTCAGAGAGTGCCACAGAAGTTGGACCCAAGGAAGAACACAGCAAGGCACATCATAATTACATTGGCCAAGATTAAAGAGGAGAGAGAATCTTAAAAGCAGCAAGAGAAAAAGGGACAGTTACCTACAAAGGAGTTCCCATAAGACTGTCAGCTGATTTCTCAAAAGAAACCTTGCATGAAAGAAGGGGCTGGAAAGAAATATTCAAAGTCATGAAAGACAAGGATGTACCTCCAAGATTACTCTATCTAGCAAAGCTCTCATTTAGAATGGAAGGGCAGATAAAATGCTTCCCAGAAAAGGTAAAGTTCAAGGAATTCATTACCACCAAGCCCATATTATATGAAATGTTTTTTTAGAGAAATCAGTAAAATCAGTAGGTTTTTTTTATTGTGATAATCTTTTTTACATATACTTTATTGATTATGCTATTACAGTTGTCCAATTTACCCCCTTCATTCCCCTCCACCCTGCACACCCCCTCCCACCCACATTCCCCCCCTTTAGTTCATGCCCATGTGTCATACTTATAAGTTCTTTAGCTTCTACATTTCTGATACTATTCTTACCCTCTCTGTCTATTTTCTACCTTCCATCTATGTTACTTTTTCTCTGTACCTTTTCCCCCTCTCTCCTCCTCCCACTCCCCTGTTGCTAAGTCTGCATGTGATCTCCATTTCTGTGGTTCTGTTTCTGTTCTAGTTGTTTGCTTAGTTCGTTTTTGTTTTAGGCGCGGTCATTAATAATTGCGAGTTTGCTGTCACTTTACTGTACATGTTTTTTATCTTCTTAGATAAGTCCCTTTAACATTTCGTATAATAAGGGCTTGGTGATAATGAACTCCTTGAACTTGTTCTTATCTGAGAAGCACTTTATCTGCCCTCCCATTCTAAATGAAAGCTTTGCTGGATAGAGTATCTTGGATGTAGGTCCTTGCCTTTCATGACTTGGAATACTTTTTTCCAGCCCCTTCTTGCCTGTAAGGTCTCTTTTGAGAAGTCAGCTAACAGTCTGATGGGAGCTCCTTTGAGGTAACTGACCCCTTATCTCTTGCTGCTTCTAGGATTCTCTCCTTCATTTTAATCTTGACTAATGTAATTATGATGTGCCTTGGTGTGTTCCTCCTTGGGTCCAACCTCTTTGGGACAGCTTCCTGGATTTCCTGAAAGTCTATTTCCTTTGCCATATTGGGGAAGTTCTCCTTTACTATTTGTTCAAATAACGTTCCCACTTGTTGCTCTTCCTCTTCTCCTTTTGGTACCCCTATAATTCAAAGATGTCCTGAGGGTTCCTAAGCCTCTCCTCATTTTTTTTTTTAATTCTTGTTTTTTTTCCTTCTTTTCTGTTTGGTTGTTTTTTTCTTCCTTCCAGTCCACTCCATTGATGTGAGTTCCAGTTTCCTTCCCATCACTATTGATTCCCTGTGCATTTTCCTTCATTTCACTTAGCGTAGCCTTCATTTGTTCATCTAATTTGTGACCAAATTCAACCAATTCTGTAAGCATCCTGGACACCAGTGCTTTGAACTGTGTATCTAATAGGTTGGCTATCTTTTCGTCACTTAGTTGTATTATTTCTGGAGCTTTGATGTATTCTTTCATTTGGGCCATTTTTTTTTGTCTTGACGCACCTGTTACGTGGTAAGGGGTGGAGCCTTAGGTGTTCACCAGGGCGGTTCAACCCAGTGTCTGAGTTGTGATGCAGAATGTGGGGGAGTAGTCCAAGAGGGAACAATGGCGCTTGCTTCACTCTCTGCTGGATTTCAGTCTCTTCCCCCACTTCCCCCAAGCAAACTGGGCCCTTCTGGTGCTGATTCCCATGTGAGCGGGTTTGTGTATGTTCTAGGACCCTGTGGTCTCTCCAATGAACTCTCCTGTGAAGCTAGGAGTCACTCCTGGCACCTCAAACCCCACAGGTGTTTTCAATCAGTGTTTTGAGGCTTTATTTTCCCATGGTGGAACCCTGGGTTGCATGGTCTGTCTCACTCCCCAGTTTCACCTGGTTAATCTGCGCACAAATGTGGGTCTACCCAGTCTTCCAACTACCTTGTGTGCCAAGTCCCTCCACAATCCACTACTTTGCTGGGTCCACCAGCTGCTGCCTTGTGTGCCTTGGGTCCGACAGCTGCCACTTTGCCCTGACTCCTCTCCGCCCAGCTGCCCAAGTCCACCCCTCCTATCATCTGGATGAATGTTTCTTCTCTAACTCCTTGGTTGTTGGACTTTCATACAGTTCAATTTTCTGTCAGTACTGGTTGTTTTTTTTTGTTTCTAATTTTTTGTTGTCCTTATTTTGGTTGTGTGAGGAGGCACAGTGTGTCTACCTATGCCTCCATCTTGGCTGGAAGTCTATGTGAAATGTTAAAGGGCTTATCTAAGAAAAAGAAGATAAAAAATATGAACAGTAAAACCACAATAAACTCACAACTATCAACAACTGAACCTAAAAAAAAAAAGAACAGAAACAAACTAAACAACTAGGACAGAAACAGATTCACAGAAATAGAGATCACGTGGAGGGTTATCACTGGGGAGGGGTAGGGAGGTGAATGGGGGAAAAGGTACAGGGAATAAGAAGCATAAATGGTACGTCCAAATCAGAAAGGGGGAAGTTGAGAATAGTATGAGAAATGGAGAAGTCAAAGAACTTATATGTACAACCTATGGACATGAACTAAGTGGGATGGAATGTAGGATGGGAGCAGGTGTTCAGGGTGGAGGGGAATAAAAGGGAAAAAAATTGGACAAGTGTAATAGTATAATCAATATAATATACTTTAAAATAATAAAAATACACAGTTGAACACAATTTTACAAAATTATTTTCTGATGCAGGTTGGGTAGTAGGAAGTGCCAATGATTCTCTTCCAGTATGAGAAAATAGAGCTTATTAATATTTGTAATGTTTAGAAATGCAAAATATTGAATAAATATTATTATCATAGCAATAAAGTGACCTATTAAGAAGTAGAATACAGACTCAGGTTTGAAATTACTTCCACAGGAAACAGCATCAATTTCTGAAACTCAAGTGTGTATAAATATTTACTATATGCAACAATAGCATAGATAGGTTTATATTAACACACAATAAAGCCCCAGGAGATATCTGATCATGTGAAAATGATCGATATCTGTGTCTGTTGCTTCAATTCCATTTATTCAGTTCTCTACTCAGGACCACATATTTTACATACATTGGTTCTTCACAGCCTATCCTTTATATAAAGTGTTACAGCCTCCACAAGCATCTCAGAATCTTGATGACCATTTTATCGTGGTATCTCTTCTCCTAGGATGTCTGCAGAAGACCAGAACACAAAGAACAGTCCTGTCTATAAAACTGCACTCCGTCACTTCAAAATACATAAGCTTGAGATTTCAAAAGCAATAAATAAGTCATTTCCTTTCCTTGAACTCCTTCGTGATCGTGGATTCATCACCAATAAACTGTATGAAGTAAGTGAGGTTTATTAGGTCATAACTTGGTAAATGGGCACCAACAAGTTACACTTTGATATCCTGGAATCAGATGTCAGGAAACCACTAGCCATGTGAGGAATCTCTCATGAGAGGGGACCTCCTCACATACTGCTGTTAAGTGTTCCTATAAGGTACAAAGGGAGAAGAGAAGTAGAACATCGCCAGAGACTGTTCAGCTCCTAACTGAAAAAACTGCTCCATGGTGCACCCTGGAGTGATTGAGTAGCCCTGGAGATAGGCTAATCTAAAGCTGATGGGCTCCATAGGTGTATAATGGCTCATAGGAGTTATATATACAATATAGTATAAACTAGGAATTAAAAGGAATTTTAATGAATGGATGAACAAGTTTAATGATTTCCTTTAGTGAAGTAATAATCAACATACTGCATTTCAATGAACATAATATAAATAATTAGATCTGAGAAGATTGAAACCCACAGAGAAATTAATGTCACGTTGGATAAATTTGTAAGTAGATGCTTGCTCTTTTTCCAAAGTTTTTGTTTTTCCTTCCTTTTTAAAATATTTCTAAAGACTTAGAATTTAGTTTAATTTTAGCAAAATACATAAATGGAGATACAGAGATACAAATCTCTTTCCCTATGACTAGGCTTTCTTGATGGCCAAGTTCACAAAACGAAAGAACTGCACTGGCTTCCTTGAGCCCTTCCAGGACAAGTTAGTCCTGGGGAAGGGACAGGGTTGTCTGCTCTATGGAACAGCAGCTCATCACCTGCTGTCTGTTTCTAAAACATTTGTCCAGGCTCTTTAATGGCTACACATTGTTTAACTTTGAAGCCACCTTTATTCTTCAAAATAACTCCTCCCTCCATCTAATGTAAATGAGAGTGACGAGATCAGATTGGATTCACAGATGGATATTTTCAAGGAGGAAGGATTTACTTGATTCACTTAGTAACCATACAAATATACAGAAATTTAAAACCCTACATGAGAAAATACCTATGTAGGGAAATTGTAACACATTATATACAAAATCACTTCCTATGCCTCTTCTATAACTTAGAAGGTTGTATTTATATTTTTCTCCCTTTGATGTTCTTTAAGGATTGTCAAGAATCTCGTAGAAATCTGGTTCCTTTATGGCAAGTGGTATACAATGTTCTTAGTGAACTGGAGAAGACATTTGACATGTCACTACTGGAAGCATTGTTCAACGAGATCAACATGAAGGAATACCCTGATTTGACTCACATGTGTACACGCTTTGAAAATGGTAATTAGGCTTATTATGTACCTTTTGATGTTCATTGCCAATTTTTTAAACAAGTACATATCGGGCTCCTACCACGTGTCACATACAGTGCTGGGCAGTGGGGCTATAGCAGTTAAGAAAACAGACATATCATGAGCTTCTCAAAGCTTATGATATAATATGTTGCAACACCCACTGGGGGTCTTCTTAACCAGGCATCTAGACTCACAGGACAACCAGAGTCACAGTGACATCAGAT
Source organism: Carollia perspicillata (assembly GCA_004027735.1). Lineage (NCBI taxonomy): Eukaryota > Metazoa > Chordata > Mammalia > Chiroptera > Phyllostomidae > Carollia > Carollia perspicillata. Next base: position 9,852 of record PVKM010028287.1, read on the forward strand.
TTAGTTAGAAGGACAAATGACAGGAAATATAGCATCCCATCAGTTGCTACTCCTCCGTGGGAACCCTTGCAGTGGTCCAAACAGCAGTCTACCAGGTTGACCACTACCTGCCTCAAGTGAAAGTTTAGCAGTGGTTGCAGAATCCATGTTGGCTCAGCAGCACCATGCTCAAGGGAGTCAATGTTTCATGTAACAACTGTGTAGTAATAACTTTGAAGGAGCCCATGGGCAGCAATCAAGATACAAGAGTCACCATGTTGAAGAAAGAACAAATATGTCTCATAGTTCATGTAGAGTCTCTTCCAGGCCACATGCAACTACCTACGTAGAGTCACAAGTCACTTTTCACCTTAAGCAAGTGTTGGCCTAGCAACATGCAAGAGAGGCTACCTTCATCAGGTTTCCAGAGTAATGAGTAAGAAAGTTAACTCCAGGGAAAACTTGCTTTTAAAGAAGGACATGGTTGTATTAGCTTTTTCTCCACAAGGGGTGAAACAAATATTTACCCTCAAATCCCCAAACCAGTTGCTCTACCAGAGACTGTTTTTAACAGTATACAAAAGTGACTGAGTTGTCACTTTTTCCTGAGACTTATAGTTTATATTTTCTAATTGGTAGTCAGGAAACGAAATGTCCTCCAATAATTTTTGTTTTGACTTTTATTGTAACACAGTTAGGTATCAACTAAGATCTCCAAATAATAATGGAGAATTCACATAAAAAATTATTAGACGAGCTGAGGAAGTCAGATGCTACAGGAAAAGTCTTAGAGTATGAAAGGACCCACCATTTGCCAGTAACACAAGAACAGTACGATTTCTAGTGGAGTGGGTAGTAGATTGTGGGAGTTGATTCAAATGAGATAAATTTGAAAAAGATTTTGGAAGATATGGCATCTAAGGCTAAGATATCTGAAGTTAATTTACTGGACATTACAGACATGCTACAAGGGTTGGCGAGGTGGTGGAGTGAGTGGAAGTCACACTAACTTGCTCCCAGGACCAATCTGGAAATACAGCTAAAATGTGAAGAAATTACCCAGAATGAATGACTGAACAATAAAGAGAGAAGAAGAATTATAACCTCAGACAGACAGAAGAACCAGCTTTGGCACAACCCATCTGCACGTACACAATAGCATACAAGACGTGGTGGGTGGAGTGACCCTCTTTGGTGGGAAGGACATACCAAAGAGTGACCCAACAGTAATCAAAACCCAAATACATCCAAAAAGCCAACATAAATGGCATCTGAAGAGCAGCAAGTTCAGGAGATCAAGGAGACTGCACCACTGAACCTCATGGGTCTCCTACCATAGAAGTTCAAACCACAAACTCAGGGAGTGAGAACAAATCAATTTAGAAGCAGAGGCTAACAAGAAAAGTCTCACAAACAATGGGAACACAAAGAAACAAATCCCAAATGACAGACAAGGAGGAAGCTTGAGAAAAAATGCTAAATGAAATAGAGGCAAGTCAACTATCAGATATTAAGTTCAAAGCAATGGTTATTAGGAAGCTCAATGAACTGACAGAGAATTACTGGAAACTACAATGAACTCACTGCAAACTATTTCAACATGAAATAGGAAAGAGAAACTATCAACAAGAGCCAAGAGGAAATGAAGAATACAATTTCTGAACTGAAGAACACAGTAGGAGGAATCAAAAGGTGACTATTTGAAGCAGAGGATTGAATCAGTGAGCTAGAGGACAATGTAGAAAAAAACTTCCAGAAAGAGCAAGAAAAGTAAAAAAGATTGAGAAAGACTGAAGAGGTGTTAAGGGAACTGCAGGACAATGTGAAGTGTAATAATATCCATATAATAGGGATACCAGAAGGAGAAGAAGAAGAGCAAGGGATAGAAAAGCTGTTTGAAAAAGTGATGATGGAAAACTTCCCTAATTTGATGTGAGAAAAAGTCACACAAATCCAGAAAACACAGAGAGTCCCAATCAAGAGGAACCCAAAGTGGCTCACTCCAAGACAATTATAATTAAAATGGCAACATTCCACCCTGGCTGGTGTAGCTCATTAGATTGAGCATGGGCCTCTGAAGCAAAGGGTTGCCAGTTTGATTCCCAGTCAGGGCACATGCCTGCATTGCAGGCCAGGTGCCCACTAGGGGACACATGAGAGGCAACCGCACATTGATGTTTCTCTCCCACTCTTTCTCCTTCCCTTCTCCTCTCTCTAAAAATTAAAAAAAAATATTTAAAAAAATAATAAAATGGCAACATTCCAAGACAAAGAGAGAATCTTAAAGGCAGAAAGGGAGAAACAGGAAGTAACATACAAGGGAGCCCCAATAAGGCTAGCAGCTGACTTCTCAAAGGAAAGACACAAGCCAGAAGGGAATGGCAAGAAATATTCCAAGCAATGAAAACCAAAGGCCTGCAAACAAGACACTTTATCCAGCAAGGCTCTCAATTAAAATGGAAGGTGAAATAAGGAGTTTTCCAGACAAAAGAAGGCTGAAAGAATACACCTGCACCAAACCAGCTCTTTAAGGGATACTAAAGGGTCTGCTTTAAGAAAAGGGAAAAAAAAGAGAGAGAGAGAGGAACACAGGTACAAAGGAAGTAAAATGGCAATGAATAAGTACTTATCAATAATAACATAAATGGATTAAATACTCCAATCAAAAGACATAGAGTAGTTGAACAGTTAAGAAAATCATGACCCACACATATGCTGCCAACAGGAGACCCACCTCAGAACAAAAGACCTACACAGACCGAAAGTGAAGGGCTGGAAAAAAATATCCCAAACAAATGGACAGGAAAATAAAGCTGGGGTAGCAATACTTACATTAGACAAAATTGACTTCAAAGCAAGGGCCATAAAAAGAAACACAGAAGGACGCTTCATAATACTCAAGGGAAGAATACATCAAGAAGACATAAACATTATAAACATATATGCACCAAACATAGGAGTACCCCAAAATAGAAGGAAAATATTGAAGGACTTCAAGAAAGATATTGACAGATACACCTGTACTAGGGGATTTTAACACCCCACTGTCAAAAATGGGTAGACCTTCCAAACAAAATATCAACAAAGATATCACAACGTTGAACAATGTCCTAGATCAAATGGACTTAATTGAAATACATATAGAACCTTTCATCTCAGAAAGCAAAATACACATTTTTTTCAAATGCACGTGGAATATTTTCAAAGATAGACTACATGATAGGACACAAAACAAGTCTCAACAAATTCAAGAAAATTGAAAGCATATCAATAATTTTCTAAGACCACAAAGGGCTGAAACTAGAACCCAACCTGAAGGAAAAAACTCAAAAACACTCAAATTCATGGAGATTGAATAGAACGCTATTAAACAATGAATGGGTCAAGAATAAGATCAAGGAAGAAATAAAAAAGTTTCTGGAAACAAATGAAAATAAACTCACAACAATCCAAAACTTATGGGGCATAGTAAAGGCAATCTGGAGAAGGAAGTTCATAGTGATACAGGCCTACCTAAAAGTGATAGAAACATTTCAAATAAACAACCTAATCCCACATCTATAAGAACTGGAGGAATAACAACAAAGACAGCCCAGAGTAAGTAGAAGGAAGGAAATAACCAACATCAGAGCAGAATTAAATGACATGGAGACTGAAAGAACAATTCTAAGTATCAATAAATACAGCAGCTGGTTCTTTGAAAAGATAAACAAAACTGACAAACCTTTAAACAAACTCATCAAGAAAAAAAGCAAGTGGACCCAAATAAACAAAATCAGAAACGAAAGAGGAGAGATTACAACTGCTGCCAAAGAAATAGTAAGAAATCACTATGAAAAACTATGTGCCAAGAAATTTGAAAACCTAGGGGAAAGGGACAAATTTCTAGAAAAATATAATCTTCCAAAACTCAATGAAGAAGAAGCAGAAAGCCTAAACAGAACAACAGCTGATGAAATCAGAAAGTTACTCAAAAAACTCCCAGCACACAAAAGCCCTGGACCAGATGGTTTCACAGGAGAATCTTACAAAGCATTTAAGGAAGAGCTAACCCCTATTCCAAAAAAATCCAAGAAGACAGAATACGCCCAAATTCTTTGTATGAGACCAGCATCATCCCAATCCCAAAACCTGATAAAGACACAACAAAGAAAGAAAACCACAGACCAATATCGCTGATGCACATAAATGCAAAAATCCTCAACAAAATATTGGCAAATTGCATCCAGCAATACATTAAAAAAGATAAAAAAATCATACACCACGATCAGTTGGGGTTCATCCCAGGGATGTAAGGATGGTACAATATTCATAAATCAATAAATGTAATACACCACATAAACAAAATGAAAGACAAAAGTCACATGATTGTATCAATAGATGTAGAATGTGCATTTGATATGGTACAGCACCTATTTATGATAAAAACACTAAATAAAGTGGGAGTTGAGGGAACATTTCTTAACATAATAAAGTCCATATATGAGAGACCTTCAGCCAACATACTCAATAGGCAAAAACTAAAAGTTTTCCCAGTAAGATCAGGAACATGATGTTTGCTTTCAACACTTCTATCCAACATAGTATTGGAAGTCCTACCCATAGAAATCAGACAAGAAAAAGTAATAAACGACATCCAAATTGGAAAGGAGGAAGCAAAACTGTCATTGTTTGCAGATGACATGATCGTCTACATACAAAATCCTATAGATGCCACCAAAAATGTACTTGATCTAATAAGTGAATTTGGCAAAACAGTGGGATACAAAATCAATATTCAGAAATCAAAGGTATTTTGTATGCCAGCAATGTAATATCAGAAACAGAAATCAGGAAAAAAAAATCCCATTTTCTATAGTAACAAGGAAAATAAAGTACCTAGGAATAAACCTAACCAAGGAGGTAAAAGACCTATATGCAGAAAACTATACAACATCAAGGAAAGAAATTAAGGAAGACACAAATAAATGGAAGCATGTACCATGTTCATGGATTGGAAGAATTAACATCACCAAAATGTCCATACTACCCAAAGCAATTTATAGATTCAATGCAATCCCTATTAAGGTACCAATGACATATTTCACAGATATAGAACAGACATTTCAAAAATTTATATGGAACCACAAACAATCCCAAATAGCCACTGCAACTTTGAGAAAGAAGAGCAAAGTATGAGGGCTCACAATACATGATATCAAACTGTATTACAAGGCAACTGTAATCAAAACAGCCTGGTACTGGCATAAGAACAGACACATAGACTAATGGGACAGATTCAAAGGCCCAGAACTAAACCCAAGTTTCTATGGTCAATTAATATTTGACAAAGGGAGCAGAAGAATAAAATGGAGTAAAAGTAGCCTCTTCAGCAAATGGTATTGGGAGAGCTATGTGCAAGAAAGAAAGAAAGAAACTCGAGCACCAACTTACACCACACACAAAAATAAATTGAAGGTGGATAAAAAGACTTAAATATGCCATGACACCAACCATAAAAGTCCTAGAGGAGAACATAGGCAGGAAAATCTCAGATATTCCATGCAGCAATATTTTCACCAATATGTCCCCTGGAGCAAGGGACATAAAGAAAAGAATAAACAAATGGGATCTCATCAAAATAAAAAGCTACATGGCTAAAGAAAACAGTATTAAAATGAAAAAAAAAAGAACCAACCATATGGGAAAACATACTTGTCAGTGATACTTCGGACAAGGGTTTCATCTCCAAAATATATAAAGAACTCACACGACTCTGCTCCAGGAAGACAAAAAACTCAATTAAAAAATTGGTAAAGGACTTGACACTTCTCCAAGGAGGACATACAGAGGGCCCAGAGACATATGAAAAGATGCTGAGCATCACTAGCCATCAGAGAGATGCAAATTAAAACCACAATAAGATATCACTTCACACCAGTGAGAATGGCTATAATAAACAAATCAACAAACAAGTGTTGGAGAGGATGTGGAGAAAAGGAAACCCTAGTGCACTCTTGGTGGGAACGCAGACTGGTGTAGCCACTGTGGAAAACAGTATGGAAATTCCTCAGAAAACTAAAAATGGAACTGCCTTTTGACCCCGCAATTCCACTGTCGGGATTATACCCTAAGACCCCTGAAACACCAATCCAAAAGACCGTATGCACCACAATGTTCATAGCAGCACAGCTTACAATAGCCAAGTGCTGGAAGCAACCTAAGTGCCCATCAGTAAGTGAATGGATCAAAAAAACTATGGTACATTTACACAATGGAATACTATGCAGCAGAAAGAAAGAAGGAGCTCCTACCCTTTGCAACAGCATGGATAGAACTGGAGAGCATTATGCTAAGTGAAATAAGCCAGGCGGTGAAAGACCTATACCATATGATCTCACCTATAAGTAGAACCTAGTCAACAAAACAAAGAAGCAAGCAAAATATAACCAGAGACATTGAAATTAAGAGCAAACTGAGAGTAACCAGAGTAACCATGGGAAGGGATAATGGGGGAACAGGGGGGAGGGTTTTCAGCAATGTCTATAAAGGACACATGGACAAAACCAAATGGGGGCAAGATAAATGGTGGGAAGTGGGGTGGCTTGTGTGTGGGGGAGGAGTGGAGGGAAAATGGAGACAACTGTACTTGAACAACAATAAAAAAGTTTAAAAAAAGAAAGAGATTCTACAGATTTATAGCTTTATAAGTACAGGTGTATTCCCCCAGTAGGTAACCCTGTCCATCCCTGGGCAGTGGGGGTCCGCCAGTAACCTAGTCTCTCTCTTCTAATATACCCACCACTGGGCTTTTTGGTTTATTTTGTTCCTCCCTGTACTTGCTGGGTCACCTACTTACAGGGCCCCTTGGGTGGCATCCTGGCCTCTTTTCTTTGGCAGCCTCCCTGGTCCCTGGTCCAGGCATCTTGGGGATGTCCTTCAGCACTGCAAGGTGCATTCCTTTTTGTAGCTTCAGAGGGTGTCCTACCTTTATTCCTGAGATCTGTCCCATGCCCTAGGATGTTTTTTCTATTTGATTCCTCTGAAAAAACTTTGTGACCTCTGATGCGTCTTTGGGAAGTGCATCCACATGACCCAATTAATCACACCTCTCTCTTGCCCAGCCAAAAGTTTAAAGCTCTTGAACTTTCTTTTCTATGTATGCAGCCACTTGTAGGATCTTAGTTCTATCCCGAGGAAATTCCTGACTTTTCCTTACAGTTTGAAAGTGTTATATGCTTTCTAAGCCATCTGTAAATGTTTTTTACATAAATAACTGGCTCACGGTGTTTTCATGACTCCTTTATCCTGACATTCAAGTGGCTCCTTTGTGTGGGAAACATAAGAGCTCCCTTGTTGAGGGTTCTCTTTTCTCTCCCAGGGATGATGTGGAGTTTTACTATCAGGAAGGGGACCCTGAATTTTGAGTAACTGGAAGAATGAAAATTCCTAAATGTGCAAGTTTGAGATGATACTGTGATGGAGATCTCTAATTTCTTTTCTCTTTCTCCTCAGAGATCCAGCAGAAAATTTATCACCAAGCAAGTGATGGGGAAAAGCTTGCAGAGAACCCCAACACCCAACTAAGCCTTGAACAAGGTGATTGCAGACAAAGACTGGTTATCATCTGCTAAGAGGAAAGGAGAAAGGGAGGTGGGCCCTGAGTCCTGAGATGTTTTGAGAAATCAGGGGGAGAAATGCTGTGGAGCCTGGAGAAGGCAGGGAGGGGTGTTCATATGAGAGTCTGACCAGAAGCCGATCCTGGAGTAGTAGCTGTGCTGAGACCAAAGGCTCAATAACCAGGACAAAGGAACAGAAACCCAGTGTGTCAGGAAACCAAATTTAAAAAGAATTGTGACCTGGAAGTGATTGTGAATTAGAAAGACCCAGTAGGAGAAGAATAGTGGGAAGCTGTGTTGGGCTAAGAACTGTGAGCACAAGGTCAAATGTGAGAGGAGATCCTAGATAATGACAGAAGAAGGAACTGGTTTAAATGTGGGGGATGCTGTTCAAGAGCAGAAACATTGAAGGAGATGGGCAGTCATATAAAGAGAGAAGAAGGGAAGTGATAAGATGTGCAGGAGAGGATGGCTGTATTTTGAGAGAGGGAAGGGAAATGAAAGACAAGAGAAAGCAGTAGAGGACACAATGAAACAACCATATTTAGAGCTACTTATTGAACATTTACTCTGGCAGTTGTGGGCTTGGTGCTCACAGCTGCCCTTCGGGCAATGGTATCACTCTCTGCCCATTTGCAGAAAAGGAGACTGAAATCTAGAGAGACTATGTATGCAGGTGGCTCAGGGTCAAATGAGCAGGATGAACCCAGGCTCTCTGAACCCAGCTCCTGTGTTCTTAACCCGTACACTTAATCCTCAAGGAAAGGCTGACAAGACAGTAAACACTCGTGAAGAGAGAGGGTGTGGTGTGAATTGGGGTGGGGATAGGAGACATGATTTAGTAGGAAGTAAGCTAAGGCCACCATTCAAATGCATCTCTAAGGACAAAAATAGGTTCAGTATGGCCAGGGTTGAACTGGAAAGCCATCTCTAGCACCGAGTGGCT
>PVKM010028288.1:0-18371 GCA_004027735.1 Carollia perspicillata
CTTTATACTTGTTCCTATAATCCCCTCTCTTTTTCCCTGAAATTCCCTCCCCTCTCCCCTCTGGATACTGTCATCCCCAATACTTTATTTAATAGAAGATGTGAAAGAGGACAACCTTGTATTGTTCCTGATCTTAGTGGAAAACCTTTTAGTTTTTGTCCATTGAGTATGATGTTGGCTGTAGGTCTCTCATATATGGCCTTTATTATGTTGAGGAATGTTCCCTTAATTCCCACTTTGCTGAGTGTTTTTATCATAAATGGTAGCTGTACCTTGTCAAATGCTTTTTCCACATCTATTGACATGATCATGAGATTTTTATCTTCCTTTTGTGTATGTGATATATTATGTTTATTGATTTGCAAATGTTGTCTCATCCTTGCATCCCTGAAATGAATCCCACATTATGATGTGTATGATATTTTTAATGCATTCCTGGATGCAGTTTTCTACATTTTGTGCAGATTTTGGAATCCATGTTCATCATCAATATTGGCCTGTAATATTCTTACTTTGTTGTGTCTTTATCTAGTTTTAGGATTAGGATGATGCTGGCTTCATAAGAAAAGTTTGGGAGTCTTCCATTATTTTGGATTTTTTGGAATAGTCTGTGAAGGACAGGGGATAGCTCTTCCATAAATGTTTTGTAGAATTCTCCTGTGAAACCATCTAGTACAAGAGTTGTGTGTGTCGGGAGTTTTTTTTATTACTGCTTCAATTTCATCTGCTATTATTGGTCTGTTTAGGCTTTCTGCTTCTTCGTCGAGTTTTGGAAGATTATAGTTTTCTAGAAATTTGTCCATTTCACCTAGGTTTTCAAATTTCTTGACAAACAGCTCCTCATAGTAATTTCTTACAATCCTTTGTATTTCTGTGTTGTCTGTTGTAATCTCTCTTTCATTTCTGATTGGGTTTATTGGGGTCCTCTCTCTTTTTTTCTTAATGAGCCTGCTTAAAGGCTTGTTGATTTTGTTCGTCTTGTCAAAAACCCAGCTCCTGGATTGATTGATCCTTAGAATTGTGTTTTTCATCTTTATGTCATTTAATTCTGCTCTGATCTTGGTTATTTTCTTCCTTCCACTTCCATGGGCTGTCTTTATTTTTGTTCCTCGAGTACTTGTAGGCATACAGTTAGGTTTTTTTTTTTTTAAATGTTTCTAATTTTTAGGTAAGCATGTATCTCTATGAACTTCCCTCTCAGGACTGCCTTCTCTGTGTTCCATAAGTTTTGGGGTTTTGTAAATTTTTTTTCATTTGTTTCCAGAAACTTACTGATTTCTTCTCGAATTTCATTATTGACCCATTCGCTGTTTAATAGCATGCTATTCAATATCCATGATTTTGAGTGTTTTTGTTTTTGTTCCTTGGGGTTGGTTTCTAGTTTCAGTCCCTTGTGGTTGGAGAAAATGCTTGGTATGAATTCAATTTTCTTGAATTTTTTGAGGCTTATTTTGTGTCTTGTCATGTGGTCTATCTTTGAGAATATTCTATGTGCATTTGAAAAGAATGTGTACTTAGCTTCCTTGGAATGAAGGGCTGTATATATGTCAGTTAAGTCCATTTCATTTGGGGCTTTGTTCAATGCCACAACATCTTTGTTGATATTTTGTTTGGAAGATCTGTCCATTTTTGACAGTGGGGTGTTAAAATCCCCTACTATAATTGTGTTTCTGTCAATATCTTTCTTGAAGTCCTCCAAGGTTTCCTATATATATTTGGGTGCTCCTAGGTAGGGTGCATATATCTTTACAATGTTTATGTCTTCTTATTGGATTCTTTCCTTGAGTATTATGAAGTGACCTTCTGTGTTGCTCTTTATGGCACTTTTTTGAAGTCTACTTTGTCTGATATGAGTATTGCTACCCTGGCTTTTTTTTTCCTGTCCATTTGCTTCAAAAATTTGTTTCAAGCCCTTCGCTTTCAGCCTGTGTAGGTCTTTTGTCCTGAGGTGGGTCTTTTGTAGTCAGCATATGTGTGGGTCATGCTTTCTTATCCATTCAGCTATTTTATGACTTTTGATTGCAGAATTTAATCCATTTTTGTTTAAGGTTATTATTGATAGGTACTTATTCATTGCCATTTTTGTACCTCTATTCCTCTCTGTCTCTCTCTTTTCCTTCCTTTCCTGAGAGTGGTCCCTTTAGCCTCTTTTGCAGAGCTGGTCTGGTGGAGGTGTATTCTTTTAGACCTCTTTTGTCTTGGAAGCTCTTTTTGTGATCTTCTCTCTTGATTGAGAGCCTTGCTGGGTAAAGTAGCTTTGGTTGCAGGTTTCTGGTTCTCATTACTTGGAATATTTCTTGCCATTCTCTTCTTGCTTGGAGTGTTTCCATTGAGAAGACAGCAGCTAAACTTATCGGGCCTTCCTTGTATGTTACTTCCTGTTTCTCCCTTGCTGACTTCAAGATTGTCTCTTTGTCTTGGAATTTTGCCATTTTAATTATGATGTGTCTTGACGTGGGCATCTTTGGGTTCCTCTTGATTAGGAATCTCTGTGTTTCCTGGATTTGTGTGACATTTTCTCTCATCAAATTATAGAAGATTTCCATCATTACGTTTTCAAGTAGGTTTTCTATCCCTTTCTCTTCTTATTCTCCTTCTAGTATCCCTATTACTTTGATATTATTACATTTCATATTGTCTTGCATTTCTCTTAATCCCTCTTCATTCTTTCTGAGCCTCTTTTCCTCTTCTTGCTCTTTCTAGGTGTTTTTTTCTACTTTGTCCTCCAACTTGCTGATTCAATCTTCTGCCTCATCAACCCTGCTTTTGATTCCTTCCACTGTGTTTTTCAGTTCAGAAATTGTCTTCATTTTCTCTTGGCCATTGTTGATAGTTTCTATTTCCTTTTTCATGTGGATATCATTTGAAGTTAGTTCATTTTAGTTCCTCTACAGTTCCTGGTATCTCATCGTGAGTTCATTGAACTTTGTGGTAGCCATTGCTTTGATTTCAATATCTGGTAGCTGACTTGCCTTCATTTCCTTTAACATTCTTTCTCAGGCTTCCTACTTTCTTTTCATTTGGGGACTGTTTCTTTGTCTTTGCATTGGTTATGAACTCTTTTGTTAGCTTCAGCTTCTTAAATTGATTTGTTCTGGCTCCCTGTGTTTATGGTGTGAATTTCTGTGGTAGAATACCTGAGACATTCAGTGGTGTAGTCTCTTCGATCTCCCAAGCTAACTGGCTTTGGGCAGTCCTTTAAATATGCTCTGTGTTTGTCTTTGGGTTTGATAGTTTTGGGGTCTTTCTTTTGTGGGTCCTTCCCACCAGCTGGTTAACTGAGTGTCACACTGTCCACCATCTCTTCTACTTTGTTGTGCTGTTGATTTACTTGAGCTACTTCTTTCATGTTTACAAGGTTTTGAGGATTCTCTGTTGCTCTTGTTCAGTTGTTTTTACTGGGTAGTTTCTCCACTATTTAATGGTATTTTCAGATAAGTCCTGGCTTGAGGTTTGTGTGGTTTCCACTCCCTCCTTCACCTTCTTCTGTTTTTATCTGTTAGTGGTTCCTTTGTTGTTGGATTTTGTCTTCCAGTGGGTATCCTGGTGTTCACCATTCCACCTACACTTTTTTTCAGTTGGAGGGAGAGGCAAAATGGTTTAAGGAAACAGGAGAGCATTCTATGGTGTTTACCGTAGCAGCTGGTAGAGAAGAGATAGGAGATCCTTTGGCTATGTATAGTGTTATCTGTGATTTTCAATCCAACAATCCACTTTTAAGAAAGGATGAGAAGACTCCGGACAAGATAGAGACATAGGTGGAAATACTGCGCCTCCTTGCACAAATAAAGATTAAAGACAAAAAAAAATTTACAAACTATAACACAACCAGAACAGAGAAAATTGAATTCCGACAGAAGTCCGACAACTATTCAACCACACCAGTAAAAGGGGCAGAGTCGGCAATCAGTGGAGAGGGAACACAGCAGGAAAAGACAGTGGCTGGCAGACCCAGGAGTGCCAGGGAGTGTAGGTGGTGTGGAGATTGCAGACCCCAGATGTGAGGAGGAGATGAGCAGAGCACATAGGGCACACAGGGCAGTTGGCTGACTGCAGACACAATTTGAGCACAGATAAACTAGGCAAGAGCAGATAGCGAGACAGACTGCATAGCCCAGGGCCCCAGTGATGGGAAATAAAGCCTAAAAACACCAATTGAAAAGAGGCCGGGAGAGGCTCCCAGCCTCACAGGAGAGGTCTTTGGGGAGACCCGCAGGGTCCCGAAGTGTGCATAGGCCCTCCCACCTGGGAACCAGCAACAGGGGGGCCCAGTTTGTGTGTGGGAGGCAGCAGAGTGGATGCAAATCCAAGAGAGCACAAAAGAGGTGCCATTGTTCCCTCTCTGACCCCTCCCCCACAGACAGCGTCACAATCCTGCAACTAGGTTGCCCCACCCTGGTAAACACCTAAGGCTCCACCAGCCATACTTAACAGGTGCCACCTGACCAAAAATCACTCAAACAGAAGAACAGCTCAGAGCCCCATAGCCAGTACTTTTAAGTATCAGATGCACAGTTCAAAACACTGGTGATCAGGATGTTCACAGAATTGGTTGATTTTGGTTGAAAATTAGATGAACAAATGAAGGTGATGGTAAGTGAAATGAAAGAAAATGCACAGGGAATCAATAGTGATGGGAAGAAAACTGGGACTCAAATCAATGGAGTGGACTGGAAGTAAGAAAGAAACAACCAAACAGAAATGAATGAAGAAACAAGAATTCAAAAAAATGAGGAGAGGTTTAGGAACCTTCAGGACATCTTTAAATGTTCCAACATCCACATTATAGGAGTACCAGAAGGAGAAGAGGAAAAGCAACAAGTGAAATACTTATTTGAATGAATAATAAAGGAGAACTTCCCAAATCTGGCAAGGAAAGTAGAATTCCAGGAAGTCCAGGAAGCTCAGAGATTCCCAAAGAAGGTGGACCCAAGGAGTAACACACCAAGGCACTTCATAATTACATTAGCCAAGATTAAAATGAAGGAGAGAATTCTAGAAGCAGCAAGAGATAAGGGTACAGTTACCTACAAAGAAGTTCCCATCAGACTGTCAGCTGATTTCTCAAAAGAGACCTTACAGGCAAGAAGGGACTGGAAAGAAGTGTTCTAAGTTATGAAAGGCAAGGACCTACATCCAAGACTGTTCTATTCAGCGATGCCTTCATTTAGAATGGAAGGGTAGATAAAGAACTTCTCAGATAAGACCAAGTTCAAGGAGTTCATTATCACCAAGCCCATATTATACGAAATGTTAAAGGGACTTATCTAAGAAAAAGAAGATAAAAAATATGAACAGTAAAAGGACAGAAAACTGATTTATTAACATCTACACCTAACACAAAAGCAGACTAAGAGGTCACCTAAAACAGGACCAGAGCCCCAGAAAAGGTTAGCAACAGGGGAGTGGGAACAGGGGGTGGGGAGAAAGTACAGAGAATAAGTAGCATAGATGGTGGGGAGAAAATAGACAGGGAGAGGACAAGAGTAGTGTGGGGAATGTAAAAGCTAAAGAACTTATGACACATAGACATGAACTAAATGGGGGAGTGTGAGTGGGAGGGGGTATGGAGGGGAATGAAGGGGGATAATGGGAGAACTGTAATGGCAAAATCAATAAAATATATTTAAATTGTCAAAAAAAAAGAAAGGATGGAAAGAAGATAAGACTGTTTGGGGGGAGGAAAGGAGTTTGACTTGGATAAAAAAGCAGTGAGTTTTTGGGAGGTCAGATTCTGATGTAAAGTGAGAATAAAGGATAGTAAATAGGTGTAGTGTGTGAGAGAATAGAGTTAACCACTACAGTAATAGAATTCATGAAACCATGAAGTGGGCTAAGATCTGAGAGGGGTGTTGTGAAATATTTACAATTGTATGGAACAGCTATTATTTACAATAATATTAGATCAACACTCAAATGAGAGAATCTGTGATCTGGATAACATGAATAGGGGGTATAGGACTTTGAGTAGTGTGCTAAAGGAACACAAGTGACATGAAAGACAGTAAATTAGCAATATACTGTGGAACAGAGAACAGGGGAAACCTATTAAATGGTACAATATAACGAGCCAAGCAAAGCAGACTACACAGAAAGAAGAGGAATACAAAAATACTGTTTAAATAAAAGATGTAAGAATAATGAAATAAAATAATAATACAATTATGCAGTAACTTGCAGTTTCTCTGCAATATCAAATTGAAATTTGTCTCACTGTCTCCACTGTTGTGATACTCCCTCTTTGGGACCACCTCTGGTCCTTTCACAGTCCAAGTTTTTTGTCTGACTTGTGGGTATTTTTTTAAAAAGGCAGAAGAAGGGAGGAAGAAGAGATAAAAATTGGAAAGAAAGGAAGAAGGAATGAAACAAGAAGGAAGGAAAGAGAGGAAAAAGGTATTGTAAGATAAACCAATAATAAAAATTAAAAAAATAAAAGATTACTTAAAAAAGTAAAATAATTTTTTAAAAATACACCTCTTGTTGGTTTCAAACTTGCCAAACCAGTTTTTCTGGTCTTGCTGGCCACAGCAGACTTGGGAGCAATTGGTGTGGTGTTTCTCCCTTTTCCATGTGTATGTACTCAGCCAGTCTTGTGAGCACTCTCCCAAGAGGTAGTCTGGTGCCTCTCCCCTGCATCTGAGGTGGGGAATCCAGGTCTTCTTCAAAGCATTCTTTCCCTGGGGGTTTCTGCTGTAGGCTGGGTTGCAGGATCGCGCCTGGCCAAGCTGCCTTGGTCCCTCAGGTTTGGGTGTGAATCCTTCCCAGTGTTATAGGAGAATGCAGGGCTTTCCACGCAACCTTGGAATCACTGCCTGGCTGGGTGTGGAGTAGGTGGAGGGGCTGTCTCAGGAGAATCTCACAGTTTTACTTTTTGAGAAATTCCTCCCACTCAAGCCTGCCGCTCAGTACAGCTCAATTCTCTAGCCAGACTGGTGACTATTGGGGTCAGTGTGCATCACTGAGCGATCTCCCAAGATCGCTCAGATCTCCCAAGCCAATGACCACAGACTCTGCGGGTGATCACGGCCCCTGTGTGTTTGCCTCTTTGTCCTTATTCTCCTCTCTGCAACTTCAATGAAGCAGATCTCTCCCAGTGCTGCTCAAACCTTGTTAGCCAGGGAGGGAGGAGCAGTTGACCCAGCTCTTTCCCAAGAACCCTGTGGCAGACCCAGTGGGTGCCAGGCCTGGGGCTGCAGCTTCCCTTGTCCCTGTGCTGGTCCCATGGCCCTTGTTTTCCTGAAGCACTTTCCTCACTGTCTTGTTTTTCAATGTCTGCTACAATTTTTAGTCTCTTATTTTCATATATGAAGGGGTACTGCTGGCTGTTTGCTCTGTTCCTCCATAGATCGGCCAGGTTTTTCTCCCATGTGTAGGGGGGGGTGGAATCTGCTCCCTCCTATGCCATCACCATCTTCAAGAGTCTCACACCTTTTAAAATGTTTGCTCAATTGCTGTTGATGTTGATGACATGGTAAGGAGGTATTTTTTGCTCATGTCAGTTTGGTTTTCTGAGCAGTATTGCTTTTTTAACCAGCACCTGTATAAGAGTTTACAAGACATGGCAGGGGTTGTGACTCCCAGTCAGTCAGCCAGAGGAGAGAACTCACCAGTGAAGGAGCCATCAATAATTGAAGCCCAAGTACAACAAGAGAGACAAAATACACTGAATAAAGGGCAACTTTAGAACACCCAGATCAGGAGGTCAAAGAGAGAGCACCGCTCTGCCCCAACGAGCTCATACCACAGAAATCCACTGCATGAAGAGAAGCAGGCAAATCAGAGCAACCTGAAATGCAGAAACAAATAAAAAGAGTCACCTAAGTTGGGGACAATGAAATAACACCCAAATAAACAGGAAAATAAGGATCCCCATAAAAAGAGCTAAATGAAATTGAGGCAAACAATCTATCAGAAATAGAGTTAAAAATAATGATTATAAGGATGCACAAGGAACCCAGGGAAAACTACAATAAACTTTTTAGGAGCTACAAGGAACTTAGTAGGAACTACAGTGTCATGAAAAAAGACATAGGAACTTTTAATAAGAATCAGGAAGAAATGAAGAATACAATATCTGAAATGAATAATACACTAGAAGGAATTAAAGCAGGCTACATGAAGCAAGGACCTAATCAATGAGCTAGAAGACCAGGTAGAAAGAAAACCCAGTCAGAGCAACAAAATGAAAAAAGAATAAAAGCAAATGAGGATATTTTGAGAAAGGGGGAAGATGGAGGAAAAGTGAATGGAAGTCACATTGGCCTCCTCCCAGGGCAAATCTGGAATTACATCTCAATTGCGGAGAAGCCACCCAAAACAAACAACTGAGCAATAGCCATAAAGAAGCAGTATATCTTCAGACAGACAGAAGAACCACATGTGGCACAATCTGTGTGGTAAGGAGTCCAGTAGAGACTCAAGAAGTGTACTGGGTGCCCACAGGTGGCAGCACCACAGGGATAATTAAATGGCTGGTTGGATCCCCCTGAAAAGAGTTAGGTCTAAACCCTAAGCTAGGTTCCCAGCCTAGAGCATTAGAGCAAAAAAAGTACACAGATAGCAACCAAGAGCAAAAATCAGCAGGGGTCTCTACCAGAGATGTATGGGTAGAGATGCAAAGTGCTGTTTAAAGGGCCAACACACAAATTTTTATTTGCAGACACTCATTCTGGCCTCTGACAATGTCAGGGGCAGAGTGGGCTGAATATTCCTGAGGAGAGACTGGGGGTGGAAGCCTTAGTGAGAGAACTGAGAGAGTAGACACTGAGGTCCCGGTATTGAGTCATCCCACAATGGCAGCAGCCTTTGTCCTCAGGCATACCACTCCCCTCTTATTGGCGGTGTCCTGAGGGGAAACAATAGCCACAACTCCAGGAGGGTGTCTGCCTTGGACCTTTGGTGCTTAAGCCTGACTATTCAATGTTGAATTACCAAATTAACAACCAAGGAGACAGCCAGAGACAGCAGATCCTTGGCAAAGGGTGGGCTAGAGAGACTTGAGGAGAGACTGGGGACAGAGCCCTTGGGGAGAGAACTCAGAGAGTAGCTGCAGGGATCCCAGTGCCAAGCCAACCTCCAGATGACAGCAGCCTTTGTCCTCAGACAGGCCATTCCCCTCCAAGCAGCAGCAGCCTGAGGGGGAAAAATAGCATCCACCCCAGGAGGGATACAAGCCAGACATACAGTGCTTAAACCTGAGTGCTGAGTGCAGAATGACCAGATTAAAAATTGAAGGAGGCACCCAAGGACAGATCCCTGGAAGAATCAAACAGGATGCCTAAGGTCAGACAGTATCAACATCTGACATTACCAGAGGCAGATCCAGAAAGAAAAAAACAGTGGTAAATACAAGAGGTTACCGAGATGAAATCCACTGTGGTCCTCTCCATGATTTGTGATATTTTCTTTCTTGCATAGCTTTTTAACATTCATTTCTTGTCCAACAAGTTTGTATATATTAAGATACTAGATTTTATAATATAGTGTATCGCATTCACATACCCCCTCATCCTCTTAGCCCATTCCACCTTCCTCTTTCTTCCCATTGTTTTCATTTCAAATTTTGTTTTCTCTCTAGCTATAACTTGTTTCCATTCCACATTCTTACTACTTCTCCCTGTACAGACACAAAAATCCATTTTTTTTGTCAAGGGTCATTTCACATCCTTTTGCCCCACTCTTAAAATACCTGGGTTCTCTCTCCACCTTTAACAATCTTTGCTAGTTGATTGTGGGTAGGATAATTGTCGTTGCATTTTTTTTTCATTTTTATCTTTACAGCTTCACTAATTCTGTATTTCATATATCAAATTTAACTGGTCCCCTCTCATACTCTTTTTTTTTTTTTGTCTCAAATTTTAATTTTGTCATCTTAGCTTGTTTTTTTCTTTTCCTTTTTTGTCTTTCTTCTATTTCTCTTTCATCCTGCCTTTTTCTTTTCCTTTATTCTACTTTTTTCCCTTATGCCCAAAATTTTATTTCTTTCCCTTTCTTAGCCTTGTTTTTATTCCTCAGTCTTAGAATTCCTTCACCTTCTATCATTTCCAAATCACTTCCCATTCCTCCACACATCTCATAGACTTTTTTGTTTCTTTTTCCCTCCTATTCCCACTATCCCCTCCTATTCCCACTATTCCTTCCTATTCCAACTATACCAATTATAACTTGTTTGCTATTGATAGTGCTGTGGTGGATCTTTCTCTCCAATTTGCCTCCTATATTTTTACTAAGTATTTACTATATTTCCTTCCTTTTTCTTTCTTTCTCTCACTTTATTTTATTTTATATTATTTTAATTTCTATTTAAACCAAATATTATACACTTCATTTCTCATACACCATTCCACATTCTTTGTTACATTTTGTACTCATGAGGTAAATTTTACCTTCTCTCTTTTCATTGTTCCAACTCTCAACCCCTATCCATGCTCCTCCCTCTACCCTATCAAAATACTTTTTTTCCAGTAGGTCATTTCATATCCACTCTTCTTTCTTATAATAGTCTTAATCTCATTTCAACCTTTATTAACTGGTTCATTTGCTGTTGATTGTCGGATTGTGGGGGGGATAATTTTTGTGAGTATAGGTTTGTTTCCTGGGCTTTGTGGTTTTGTTCTGGCAGCACCTACACAACAGCACATAAGTCGTGGTAGGTGTAGTGACCCTCAGTCAGCCAGATGCAGGGAAAGACAAAACAAAGAAAGACCCAACAAAAATCAAAACCCAATTACATCCAGAGAACCAGTGTAAAAGGCAAAAAGGGCATCCCAAGAGCATCAAGTTCAGGTGATCAATGAGACTGCTCTACTGAATCTCACACATCTCCTAACATAGAAGTTCACATCACAAAGTTAGGATGCCAGAACAAATCAATTTAAGAAGCAGAAGCAAGCAAGAAGAATACCACAAATGATGGGAAGACAAAGAAATAATCCTCAATCAAAAGGAAAGGTGGAATTCTCAGAAAGAATGCTAAATTAAATAGAGGCAAGTCAACTGTCAGATATGGAGTTCAAAACAGTGATTATAAGGAAGCTCAATTAGCTCTGTGTGAATTAACAAAAACTACAGAGAAACTATGAGTAACTTAATACAAACTATATAAACCAGAAAATGGAAAGAGAAACTATTAACAAAGGTCAAGGGTAATGAAGAATAAAATTTCTGAATTAAAGAAGATAGTAGAAGAAATCGAAAGGAGCCTTGATGAAGCAAAGGATCAAATCAGTGAACTAGAAGACAAAGTAGAAAACTCCCAGAAAGAGCAAGAAAACAAAAACAAAGTGAAAGAGAATAAAGAGGGGTTAATAGAAATGCAGGACAATAAAAATGTAGTAATAACCATATAATGGGGGTACCAGAAGGAGAAAGAGAGAAAGAAATAGAAAATCTGTTTGAAAATGTAATGAGGGAAAACTTCCCTAATATGATGAGAGAAAAAAACTGCACAAGTCCAGGAGGCAGAGAGGTTCTTAATCAAGAGAAACACAAAGAGGCCCATTCTGAGACATATTATAATTAAAAATGGCAAAATTTAATGACAAAGAGCCCATATTAAAGGCAGCAAGGGAGAAACAGGAAGTAACATAAAAGGGTGCCCTGACAAGGCTAACAGCTGACTTCTTAACAGAAACATTACAAGTCAGAAAGCATTTGCAAGAAATATTCCAAGTGATGAAAGGCAAAGGCATGCAACTGAGACTACTCTATCTAGCAAATCTCTCAATTAAAATGAAAAGTGAAATAATGAGTGTCCCATACAAAAGAAGATGAAAACAATACAGACTAACCAAACCAGCATTGCCAGATTTGCTAAAATGACCTCTTTAAGTAAAGAAAAGAAAAAAAATAGTGAGAAAGAAAGGAACAAAGGTACAAAGGGGAAAAAGTGGCAATGAATTGGTACCTTTCAATAATAACTACAATGTAAATGGATTAAATGTTCCAACCAAAGTGCATAAAAAAAGCCAATGAATAAGAAAACATGACACACACATATGCTGCCTACAAGAGACTCACCTCAGAACAAAAGACCTACGCACACTGAAAGTGAAGGACTGGAAACAAATATTCCAAGCAAATGGACAGTAAAGGAAACCTAAGTTAGCAATATTTATGTAAGACAAAATAGACTTCAAAACAAATGCCATAAAAAAGACCTAGAATGACACTTTATAATACTCAAGGAAGAACAAATTAAGAAGACATAAACATTATAAACTTATATAAACCCAACACAGGATTGCCCACAAACATAAGGAAAATCTAGGAGGACTTCAAGAAAGATATAGAAAAAAACACAGTTATACTATGGGATTCTAACACTCTGCTGTTAACAATAGATAGGTCTTCCAAACAAAATATCATCAAGGATATTATGGAACTCAATGAAATTTTAGATCAATTAGACTTAACTGATACATATAGAAACCTTCACCCCAAAGAAGCAAAATACACACTCTTTTCAAATACACATGGAACACTTTCAAGAATAGAACATCTGATAGAACACAATAAAAGCCTCAAAAATTCAAGAAAATAGAAAGTATATCAAACATTCTCATGGGCCATAGGGGCCTGAAACCAAAAACCAACCTCAAGGAAAAACTCGAAAACATTTAAACTCATGGAGATTGAAGAGCATGCTATTAAACAATGAATGGGTTAAGAATAAGATCAAGGAAGAAACTTTAAAAAATTCTGGAATTTGAATGAAGAACAAAAAACATCCCTAAACTTATGAAACACAGCAAAGGCAGCCCAGAGGGGGAAATTTGTAGCAATACAGGTTAACCTGAAAATGATAGAAATATTTGAAACAAACAACCTAACCTTACATCTACAAGAACTAGAGAAAAACAATAAACAAAGCCATGAGTGAGTAGAGGAAGGATATAACCAAGATTAGACCAAAATTAAATGACATAAACACTAAAGGAGCAATTGAAAGGATGAATAAATTCAGAAGCTGCTTTCTTGAAAAGATAAGCAAAATCAATGAGCCTTTAACCAGATGCATTAACTAAAAAATGAGGAATGTCCCAAATAAATAATTTCAGAAATGAAAGAGGACAGATTACAACTAATACCACAGAAATACAAAGGATTGTAAGAAATTACTACAAAGAATTATATGCCAAAAAATGTGAAAACGTGGGTGAAATGGACAAATTTCTAGAAAAATATACTCTTCCAAAACTGAATGAAGAAGCAGAAAGCCTGACGAGACCAATAACAGCAGATGAAATTGAAGCAATAATCAAAAAAACTCCCAACACACAAAAGCCATAGACCAGATGGTTTCACAGGTGAATTCTACAAAACATTTAAGGAAGAGCTAACCCCTATCTTTCACAGGCTATTCAAAAAAAAATTCAAGAAAATGGAAGACTCCCAGACTATTTTTATGAGACCAGCATCATCCTAATCCCCAAACCAGATAAAGACACAATAAAGAAAGAAAACTTCAGGCCAATATCGCTGATGAATATCAGCGCTAAAATCCTCAACAAAATATTGGCAAAATGCATCCAATAATATATTGAAAAGATCATACACCATGTTCAAGTAGGATTCATCCCAGGGATACAAGGATGGTACAATACTCACAAATCAATAAACATAATACATCACATACACAAAAGAAAAGACAAAAATCACATGACCATATCAATAGATGTGGGAAAAGCATTTGCTAAGGTACAGCACCCATTTATGATAAAAACACTCAGCAAAGTGGGAAGAGAGGGAGCATTCCTCAACAAAATAAAGGTCGTATATGAGAGACCTACATTCAACATCATACTCAATGGGCAAAAACTAAAAACTATCCCTCTAAGATCAGGAACAAGACAATGTTTTCCATGTTCACCACTCCTATTTAACATATTATTAGAAGTCCTAGCAACAGCAACCACACAAGAAAAACAAACAAAAAGTATCCAAATTGGAAAGAAAGAAATAAAACTCTCACTGTATGCAGATGGCATGATAGTGTACATAAAAATGTTATAGACCTCGCCCCAAAACTATTTTACCTGATAAGTGAATTTCTCAAAACAGCGGGATACAAAGTCAATATTCAGAAATCAAAGGCATTTTTGTACACCAACAATGAAACATCAGAAACAGAAATCAGGGGGGAAAAAACCATTTGATACAGCAAGAAGAAAAAGTACCTAGGAATAATCCTAACCAAGAAGGTAAAAGACCTGTAGTCAGAAGCCTACACTACACTGAAAAAAGAAATTAAAGAAGGCACAGGTACATAAAACCATATACTATGTTCATGTACTGGAAGAATTAACATAATCAAAATGTCCATACTACCCAAAGCAATTTACAGATTCATCACAATGCCCATTAAAATAGTAATTATGAATTACACAGATGTAGAACAAATATAAAAAATTATATGGAATCATAAATGACTCCAAATAGCTGCAGCAATTTTTAAAAAGAGGAACAAAATAGGAGATATAACAATATCTAATATTAAACTATATAACAAGTCCATGATAATCAAAACAATCTGGTACTAGTATAAAAACAGATACATAGATCATTGGAAGAGAATAGAGAGCTCAGAAATAAACTCAAGTCTCTATGGCCAATTAATACTCCAAAAAGGAAGCAGAAGCATACAATGAAGTAAAAAAAATAGCCTCTTCAACAAATGTCTTTTGAAGATCTGGACAGCTACATGCAAAAAAAAAAAAAAAAGAAAGAAAGAAACTTGATTTTGCTTTTGATCAAGTACCTATGTAATAGGTACTGGGCTAGCTTCCTTTTTAGAGCAGTAGTTTAAAGTAGGAATTAATTTAACATTTCATATCTAAGAAAATAGAGGCTTAGAGAGAGCATACATGATTTCCAAAGTGTTACAAAGGAAATAAGTGTAAGAACCAGAGTAGAAATTAATTTTAGGCTGCACTCACACTGCTTCAGCCTAGGTAGTGAGGAATGAGCAAGATTTGCAGAAGGTGAAAAGGGAAAGTTGTTGCTAATTTCCTTGCAACTCTAGGTGCCTCTGTTTTAAAGATTTTACTAAAAATAAAACAAATGATTCCTCAAGGATACAGGACTTCATCTAATTGAAAGCTGATGCTGCCACTTGTTCATTTAGGGATTCTTACTGATCAAGAAGCAAAACCTTGGGCTTTTAGCTAAAGAACTTATGACACATGGACATGAAATAAAAGGGGGAATGTGGGTGGGAGGGGGATGCGGTGGGGAAATGGGACAACTGTAATGGCATAATCAATAAAATATATTATATTTTACAAAACCTTGGGCTTTGAGCACAGTGAATTATATTATGGACTTCTTGCCACACAATATAGGCTAGAATAAATGTGAATTAAACTCAGGTGATCTTAGTACACTTTCTTATACCACAATAAGCACTGTTGAAAGTTAAATTTTAAAAGAAGATGTTATAACCCTGGATGATGTAGCTCAGTGGATTGAGTACAGGCTTGTGAACCAAAGGGTTGCTGGTTCAATTCCCAGTTAGGGCACATGCCTGGATTTTGGGCCAGGTTCTCAGTGGGGGGCATGTGAGAGGCAAACACACATTGATGTTTCTCTCCCTCTTTTTCTCCCTCCCTCCTTCTCTTTCTAAAAATAAATAAACATTTTTTTAAAAAAGAAGTTACCCTAAGTAGCATATGGAGAGCTGCAAGAATGTCTTCCCCCACTGAAGCAAACCTGAAGAATGCCAAACCTGTCAGAATAAAAAAAAAAATGTAACTCTGGATTCTAATAAAAAATTTAATATGGGGGAGAGAAGATGGTCACGAGGTAAGTAGGAGAGGAGCTTAGTTCTCCCTATGCCCACTGGAACACCTAGCCAATCTTCTGGGGAATAGAGTGAACAACCAATGGAATCCCAGCTTATATGAAATTTGAAGGCCAAAAATTGCAGAGGACATTGAAAAACAGATGGTAAGAAGATTGCACTGGGATGGTAAGGTCCCTGGGATCTGCGCAGGGACCAGGGATGCTGCGGCCCTGGTGTGATGCCTGCCACAGGACATGGGGAGGAAAGTTAGATCACCAGTTCCCTCCCCTACCAGAGAAGGAAGGGTAGCCCAGCACCAGGAGGAACCTGGATGCTGGAAGTCGCTGAGGGGAATAGAGATTAAGTGGGAGACACATAGGCAAGATACATGCACTGGGACTGTGGATGCTGGCACCAGAGAAATTGGGGTGCTGGGTAACACCTGGAGAAGAGAGGAGTTGGGCCCTGTCAGACCCTGACTCAGATAGTCTCTGGACTGGTTGGAAATTTGGGCAGTGTGAAAAGCCATGTGCTTGTTAAGAACTGCAGGCAGCTGCTTTTTAAGGAACTCTCAGCAGTGGCTGGCATGCCCTGAGGGTGATTTCAGCTGTGCATGCCCAGAATGAGTGGCTGAACAGAACTGTGTACCCTGCTTGTCTCTTACTGTGCCCCCAGAGAGAGTAGCTGAGCAGAACCATATGCCCTACTTGTCTCGCACTGTGTGCCCAGAGACAGTAGCTAAGCAGAACCATGTACCCTGCTTGCCTTGGGCTCTGCAATGGATATTGACTCATGTTGTGAGAAGGTGAGTGGCTTATTTGAGCCTGGCAGCTCGTGGAGGACCTAGGAGGGCTGAAGGCCAGGAAACTCTGAATATTGAGACCCAGACGCGGTCCTCATCCTCTCAAAACCATAGGAAGGGAGAAAGGTGAACCCCAGCCCCCCCTTCCTGTGGCATGTTGGAAGGCCAGCAGAACTTGTTTAAAAGGGTTTAAAGTCAGCAGAAGGCTTATTAGTATCTTTTTTTTTTTGGATCGTCTCTCTTTTTCCCACCTTTTTCTTTTCTTCCCCCAAGTGAGACAATAAGACATGGAGTTACAAAGTGTCCAGAGAGAAATTGAAAGAGGGAGCACAAGGCTAACCCCCCAAAACTGAGGAACTGAGATAAATGTCACTTTAATATCCCATAGAGATGACTTTTTATTGTTTATGTGTATTATTATCATCTTTTCATTAATTTTACCACTTTTATTTTATTAGAATTTTTTAAATTTATCTTCTTTATGGTTAGCTTTTCTCATTTTATTTCTGTTTAATTGAACTGTTTGGCTGGTTTTCCTCATTCTCTCTTTATTGTATTTTAATTTTCCTCCTTTCACTTCACCCGTGTTCCAATAACACACAACTCTTGAGCAAGTACATTCTATCTTGGTTATTCAAATCACATATTTCTTGTCACATTATTGTTGTTCCAGTACTATTGTAAATAATTGTTGTTTCACATAACTGTACATACTACACAGCAACCCTCCATTATCTTACCCCACTTCATTTCAATCCTGAGCATTATTATTATTGTGGTCAACTTTATTCTTTCTCACACTACATCTACTTTCTGTCTTTTATTATTATTATATCTTATCACCTAACAATGCAGAATTGCTCTGTTTTCTGGATTCAGCTCACAATCCTCCTCCTCTCTCACAACAGTCTTACCTTATAAGACTCTTTTTTCTAAAAAAGCAGCTAGTTGGGGGAATATCACAGTTAATGCTATACTTATCCAAAGAATCTCCTCTACTTGCTGTAGAGGAATCTCTTCTCTACTTGCTGATACTTTAAATCCCATAAAACGCTCTCCTGCTGTCTTTTTTTAAAATATTTTTTATTTATTTTTAGAGAGAGGGGAAGGGAAGGAGAAAGAGTGGGAGAGAAACATCAATGTGTGGTTGCCTCTCATGTGTCCCCTACTGGGGACCTGGCCTGCAACCCAGGCATGTGCCCTGACTGGGAATCGAACCAGCGACCCTTTGCTTCACAGGCCCATGCTCAATCCACTGAGCTACACCAGCCAGGGCCTCTCCTGCTGTCTTAATTCATATTGCCTAGCCCCTGCCACTGATCACATACAAGAATAGGTGGAAGCTGCAACATCAGTATAGCTGCTGGAGTAGAGAGCCCCTCAGCAAAGGAACCACCAAAATGTAACAACTCAAGTGCAAGACAGCCCACACAAACAGAAGAAAAGACAAACCTAGAGCATCCAGACAAAAAGATCAAAGAGACCACACCACTGAATCCCATAAAATTTCTACCATTGGAGTTCACCCAAAAAAAAACAGCTAGCAAAGTGAGACATAAGGAAGCAAAGAAACAAACAAACAAACAAAAAAAAAAAAATAACCTGAAATGTGGAGACAAAAAAGAACATACAATCTAAAGGAATGGAAGACTCCCTATTGAAGATCTTTTTTAAAAGCTTAAAAGAATAAATATTTTTAAAAAGCTTAAAACAACCATAAAGTTGCCTAACATGGAAATTGGTTTTAAATTTCAGGAAGAGAACATTGTGTCATCCATGTTTCACAGG
>PVKM010028290.1:0-18370 GCA_004027735.1 Carollia perspicillata
AAAAAAAAAAGAAGAAAGACTGTGTTGTTTTATTTTCAACATCTGATCCTTTATTTCCCCACCCCACCCCCAAACTAGGAAAGGTGTATCATCCAACACATCTTGGTTCGGCAACTCTTTCTTCCTCACTTTCTCCAATGGATACTTTAGATATTTTTGCTGATCTCCAAAGAGCAATGAAGGGCTTTGTTTTAGAGAATGATCTGCATATCGTCTATCTGGTAAGTCCCGTTTTTTCCCCTGTCATCATTGGTGAAAATGGGGGAGATATATAGAGTCTTGAACATCAGAGATACTCTATGGGGACACCTAGCATTGTGGGTGTGGTTTGCACAAGAAAGCAACGGTAAACTCTCATCAGCAGACTCACACTCAAAAGAAAAGGCCTTGACCCTAGCTCAAAACATTGGCAAATTAATATACATTTATGTTTTAACTTAAGTAAAACTTTTATAGTCAAATAAAGCTATTTAATGTTTGGAATATCTGAAACACTCATGTGATTCAAGAATAAGAACTGTATGAAAAGGAGTAGTCAGTGAAGGCTGACATCCGGACCTGCCCGTGGCATGTCATTTCCACCCCTTCCTGGATAACTGCTTCCTCCAGGGTTTGGTGTGTCCTTCCGTTTCCCTTCATCAATATCAGCCAGTGCTTATATATGTTGTTACTTTGCCTTCTTTCTTGTACAGGGGATAGTATATTATATACATTGTATACATTATTTTGTATTTCTTCCCAACAATGTATCTTGGAAATCACCTATGTTCATGGACACTTTTTATTTATTTAATTTATTTATGTTTTTATACCTGTATAACTCCATTGTGTGTGCAGATTTACCATTGTTTATTCAATCATTCCTCTGTAGTTGGACTTCTGGGTGGTTTCCAATATTTCGTCATGGTAAATGATGCTGTAGTTAAAATCCTTTGGTGCCTATATTGTTTAGTTTCGGTGGAAGTATATCTTTAGGAAAGACTCCCAGAGGTGCAACTGCTAGGTAAAGTGTAAAGGCATATGCAATTTTGGTTTTTCAAATTGCCTTCTATGGGGTTTGTATCATTTTCCAATTTTACCTGTGCTGTATGAAAGTGATTATTGTTTTATAATCGCATGAATACAGTATATTTTAAGCTTTTATATTTTGAGTGGTTTTATCGTACAATTTTATTTTAAGTAAATTTTAATATTTTTCCATATGTTTAAGGGCAATATTCTTTATTTTCTATGAATTATCTATGAGTTCTGCTCTTTTTTTTTTTTTGGTCCTTTCCTTGTTTTAAAGGTTCTTTATATATTAGGGAGAATAGTATTTTGTAGTATAAGTTAAAAGCATATTTCTCCTATTTTTTCTCTTGGCTTTTGACTTTGTTTATTGTGTGTTTTGCATAGCATTTTTTAAAAATATAGTTGAATTTATGAACTTTTGAACCAGAAATGCCTTTCTTACTCTTTTATCTTTTTTTCATAATGTCTGTCAGTAGTTACTGCTTCATGTATTAAGGTTCATTTATACACAATGACTAAACATTTTTTTACAGGTTTTATATTTTACCCTTTCCTCCAATTTTTATCTTTTATAATATTTGCTTTTATATTTGGATATCTCTCTAATTTCCATTTGTTGTTTGTTGTATTCCTGTTTCATTTGTTAATCTGACCACAGAACACTTTTACCAATTTGTCCACCAGTGCCTGTTTTCATTAAGAGCATTTACTGTGTGTTTGATCTAGTAGAGCTGGTTTCCTTCGCTGCTGCCCTTTCTCAGTGCTTATAGGTGTTCCTGTTTGCTTACCTTTTAACATACTACCGCTTAAAATTAATTTAGTATTTTCACATTTATGCATTAGCACAGAGGAGAACTGGCATTTTTTTAAGTTGATTTGTCTTACTAATAAAAACAGATGTTTCTCTATTTCTTTAAGTCTGTTTTTGGACTTTGAAGAGTGTGCTGAAAATTTTCAAGAGAATTTGATCATTAAGAAAATAGCTTTGTTGCATGAGATTTACATAGCATGCCATTTAGAGTGTAAAAGTCATGATATCTAGCATGTTCAGAGTTGTCCAATCATCACCAATATCTAATTTCAGAACACGTTTCATCACCCCAGAAAGAAACCTGTATCCATTGGTAATGGGTAAACTCCTCATTTACCACGAGCCTCCTCATCCTCCCCTGGTCCTGAGCAACAACTAAGGCACTAGTGTGCTTTGTGTTTCTGTAGAGTTTCCTTTCTGAAAATTTCTTTTCTTTTTCATTTAAAAAATTTTATTGTTGTTCAAGTATATTGTCTGCCTTTCCCCTCCCTCCCCTCACCCCAGCCATCTCCACCCCATTTCCACCCTCCCTTGGTTTTGTCCCCGTGTCCTTTATAATTGTTCCCGAAAACCCTTCCCCCTTCCCCCGTCATCCCCTCCCATCTAATATGTGGTTTTTCATGATTGGTTTCTATCACTTTGCATGTTTTCAAAGTTCATTCGTGTTACAGCATGTATCAATTCTTAGGTCCTTTATATTGTAGAAGCATATTCCATTGTGTGGATATTCTACATCTTATCCATTTATTAATTGATGGACATTTGGAATTGTTTTCACTTTTTGGCTGTTGTGAATAATGCTTCTGTGAACATTCACCATACTTTTGGTTGCTGTAGCTTGGTAGTAAGTTTTGACATCAGGAAATGTGAGCCCTCTAACTTTATTTTTTATTTTTTCAGATTTTATTTATTTACTTTTAGAGAGAGGGGAAGGGAAGGAGAAAGAGTGGGAGAGAAACATCAATGTGTGGTTGCCTCTCATGTGTCCCCTACTGGGGACCTGGTCTGCAACCCAGGCATGTGCCCTGACTGGGAATCGAACCGGTGACCCTTTGCTTCACAGGCCCGTGCTCAATCCACTGAGCTACACCAGCCAGGGCTGAGCCCTCTAACTTTAAAAAAGTTTATTTTTTGAAAAAATTTTTGAATATTTTGGGTGCCTTGTATTCCTTACAAATTTTTGTGATCGGTTTGTCAATTTCTGCAAGGAAGTCAGCTGGATTTTGATTGGAATTGTGTTGAATCTGTAGATCAGTTTGGGGATATTGCCATCTTAATATTAAGTCTTCCAGTTCATATACATGTACATTTAATTAGGTCTTTTTAAAATTTCTTTCAACAATTTTTATAGTTTTTCAGAGTACAAATATTATGTTTCTTTTGTTACACTTATTCTTAAGCATTTTATTCTTTTGGATGCTAGTAATGATACAATTAAGTGGAATCACTATATTAACTTCATATTCAGATTGTTTATTAAAGTATATTAAAACAATTTTTCATATACTGATCTTGTATCCTGCAGCCTATTAAACATGTTTATTAATTTTAATACTATTTTGGTGGGTTTCTTAGGATGTTCTCTAGATAGACAAGATCATGCTATTTGTAAATAGAGATAATTTTGCTTCTCCCTCTCCAATCTGATGTCTTTTCTTTCTTTTTCTTGCCTAATTGACCTGGTTAGAATCTGCAATAAAACGTGGAATAGAAGAGTGAGAGCAGATATCTGTGTTTTGTTCAGTCTTTTACCGTCAAGTATGAGGTTAGCTGTGGTTGTCTTGCAGATGGCCTTTATCAGGTTAAGGAAGTTACCTTCTATCCTTAGTTTATTTGATGTCTTTATCACGAGGGTGTTCAATTTTGGCAAGTGCTGTTTCTTCATCTATTGAGATCATTATGCAGTTTGTCCATTATTCTATTGATATAGTATATTTCATGAATTTTTAGATATTGTATTAAATCTTGAATTATCTGGGTAAATACCACTTGGTCATTTTGTATAATGGTATTTATATATTGCTATATTTGGTTTGCTAGTATTTTGTTGAGGATTGTTGCATTGCATCTGTACACGGAAGATATATTGGTGTATAGTTCTGTTTCTTCACTTTGTGTGGCTTTGAAGTAATACTAGCTTCATGAATGACATAGGAAATGTTCCCTCTTCTGGTTTGCTGTAATACAATTTGTGTAGGATTGCTGTTAATTCTTATTTAAACATTTGGGAGATTTCACAGTCAAACTATTTGGGCCTGGACTTTTCTTTGGAGTAAATTTTTGGATTATTAGTTCAATGTCTTTACTTGTTATAGACTATTCAGATTTTCTATTTTTTTTCCTGAATCAGTTCTGGTAGTTTCAGTATTTTCCAGAATTTGTCTATTTTATCTAGGTTATCTGATCTGTTGATATTTATTGTTTAAAGTATTTCCACATAATCAATTTTTTTTCCTGTAAGGTCAGTAGTGTTGTCCCTGTTCCATTCATGATTTTTGTAATTTTAGCCTTCTCTTCTCATTTCTCAATCAAGTTAGATAAAGTCATTTCAATTTTATTAGTCCTTTCCAAAGAATTGTTGCAAGTCTTTAAACAAGGAGGCTATTAGACTGAGGTGACTCTAACGCCTTTGGTAGCTTATTTAAGCAAACTAAAACCTAAGCCAGAGTCACTATGCTCAAGTCTGGGAAAGTGAAACTTAACAACCAGTCGCCAACAGCCAACTAGTCTTGCCCAAATACGGCAATTGCCTAAGCTATAAGCAATCAAATCATTGCTTTGCTTTGCTTCAGCATCCTCTCTATAAAAACTTTGCCCCTAGCTTGTATCACTGGAGGGGAGGGCTCTTAATCACCTTCGTTTGGCACTGTGGAATTCAAATCAGTGTTGGCTCAAATGAACTCTTGAGAAAAAATTTTAATAGGCCTCAGTTTAACAGACCTATTTTGTTTAGTAGATTTTTTCATCTGACTCTATTTTATGAATTTCTGCTCTTTATTATTTTTCACTTCTTTTTGGGGGTTTACTTTGCCCTTCTATTTGCAATGTCAATCTTAATAGAAGATTAAGATTGATTTGAGATTGTTTTTAATGTAGGCATTTGTAATAGGTCTAAATTTTCCTCAAAACATTACTCTCCCTTCATTCTATAAGTTTGGTATGTTTTTATTTTCATTCATTTCAGGGTACTCTAATTTCTCTTGTGATTTCTTCTTTGACACATTGTTACTTAGTGTAGTATCTTACTTAGTTTCCACATCGTCAATCTCCAAAATATTTTATTTATTTCTAATTTCATTCCATTGCTGGAAATTGTGCATTCTGCTGTTGTTAGATGAAATTCTACTGTTGTCTATTAGGCCTAGTTTATTTATTTACTTTTAAAAAGATTGTATTTATTAATTTTTTTTAGATAGAGGGGAAGGGAGAGGAGAAAGAGTGTAATATCAATGTGAGAGAGAAACATTGATGGGTTGCCTCTCATATGTGCTCTGACTATGGACTTAACCCAAAACCCTGGTTGGTTTCCTGGCCAGGAATCAAGCCCTGACTGGGAATCAAACAGTGACCTTTTAATTTGCAGAACAACGCCCAACCAACTGAGTCATAGGCTATTTGATTTAGATTGTTATTTTAGTCTCTGTTTCTTGTTGATCTTCTGCTTAGTTGTTTTATCTATTGTTGAAATGGGGGCACTTAAGTCTTCAAGTATTATTTTTGAATTGTCTATTTTTCTTTTCATTTCTGTCAAGCTTTGTTCATGTATTTCAGGGCCCTGGTTATATTTGCAATTGTTATATCTACTTGATGGATTGATTCTTTTAGTATTAAAATGTTCCTCTTATTTCTGTTAATATATTTTTAAAGTTGACATAACTTTAATTACTTTTAATCATTTAAACATTTTTCAATTATAGTTGATATGCATTAGTTTCAGGTGTACACCCCAGTGATTAGATATTACATAACTTACATCCCAATTAATTTTCTATACCCATCTGACACCATACATAGTTATTACAATATTATTGACTATATTCTCTATGCTCTACTTTATATCCCCATGACTATTCCATAATAACAAATTTATACTGCTTAATCCCTTCAGCTTTTTAAAAAAGATTTTTATTTATTTATTTATTTATCTATTAGAGGGGAAGGGAAGGAGAGTAGGAGAGAAATATCAATGTATGGTTGCCTCTTGTGCGTCCCCTGCTGGGAACTGGCCTGCAACCCAGGCATGTGCCCTGACTGGGAATCGAACCATGATCTTCTGGTTCATGGGCCTGCACTCAGTCCTCTGAGCTCCACCAGCCAGGGCTCCCTTCAGCTTTTTCATGCATCCCCCATCCCCTTCCCATCTGGCAACCATCAAAATATTCTCTGTATCTATGAGTCTGTGTGTGTTCTACTTGTTTGCTGTTTTTTTATATTCAATTGTTGATAGATACATATTTATTGCCATTTTATTATTCATATTTTTAATCTTTTTTTCCCTCTTCCTAAAGAAGACCCTTTAACATTTCATAATACTGGTTTGGTGGTGGTGAACTCCTTTAGCTTTTTCTTGTCTGGTATGCTCTTTACCTATCCTTAAATTCTAAATGATAACTTTGCTGGGTAGGGTTATCTTGGTTGTAGGTTCTTTCTTTTCATCACTTCGAATATTTCTTGCCAGCCTCTTCTGGTCTGCAAAGTTTCTGTTGAAACATTAGCTGACAGTCTTATGGGAGCTCCCTTGTTGGTAACTAACTGCTTTTCTCTTGTTGCTTTTAAGATTCTCTCTTTGTCTTTAATCTTTTGCATTTTGCATCACCCCTTGAGTGTATTGCTTGTGGAGGTGGTAGGGTTGTAATTTGGTATGGTCTGAAGCTGTCCACTGGGTGCACCAGCTCCAGGGCCTCCCAGAAGGTGCGAGGTCAGACCCAACATGTGTCCTCTTGAGGCCACCCAGCACAGCTATAGAGAAATCTATGATTGGCTGCTACTTGTGCTGGGTGTGGAAGTGCTCAGGAGAAGCCAAACTGTACCTAGGCAGGTAGCTGCTAGTGCTGGGTCTGGGCCTTTTAGCAAGAGGTACGGGGTGTGCAGAGGCCAGATGCTGCTTGTTTGAGAGATTTTAGGAAAGTCTAAAGCATGAGGCCATTTGTATGGAAAAGTCACTGGAAATGGCTTGTGTGGGCCTGCAAGTTGGGTGGGGCAGGGTCTCAGGGAATCACCATGGTGGAGTAAACAGTGTGAGCCAGGTTGATGCAGACTCAGATATGGCACCAGCCTGCTGCTGTGTGGGAGTCTCAGAAAAGGAACAGTGGTCTCTGTCACACTTATTTCTCACAGAAAGCTGCTGCCCAGCTCTTGCCCTGACACCAGACGGTTCACTTTCTCCTAGTCTGTCCCTGGTTCTATTCAAGCTGCTAACCCAGCAATGAAGCTCTGAGGGGGTGAGTCCAAATAATTCCATGCCTGGGCTCTTGAAGAGAAGCTACCTGGGACTTCAGAAGCCCTCTGTCTTACTCAGCTACAATCCCTGCTGGGGACATCTTGTCTTGGCTCTGGAACCCTGGGCTGGAAGGCCTGGTGTGGCTTTGGGACCTCTTGCTCCTTAGAGGGAACCTCCACAATCAGGATATCCCTCCTGATTTTAAACTACCACACGTGGGTGTGGGGCCAGCCCTTCCGTGTCTCCTCCCCTCCTACCAGTCTTGAGGTGGCTTCTTTAAATCCTTAGTTGTAGGGCATCCATTCAACTAGATTTCAAGTGGTTCTGAACGGTGGTTGTTCTGTAGCTTAGTTGTAATTTTGATGTGGTTGTGAGAAGATTTGAGTACCCTGTTTATCTACACCACCATCAGTTCTATTAACATTTTTCTTAAAGTTTTTTTCTCTGATAATAGTATAGCCACTCCAGCTTTGTTATGGTTATGGC
The DNA here is from genome assembly GCA_004027735.1 of Carollia perspicillata. Classification (NCBI taxonomy): domain Eukaryota; kingdom Metazoa; phylum Chordata; class Mammalia; order Chiroptera; family Phyllostomidae; genus Carollia; species Carollia perspicillata. The sequence continues at coordinate 7,749 of PVKM010028290.1, forward strand.
TTCCATGATATTTTCACTTCCTTTAACTTTTTACCTTCTTGTAATTTTTAATCATAGTGTGTCTTCTATAGACAACATATAGTTGGATTTTTCTTAGGCCATACTGTCAAGTTCTGCCTTTGACTATATTATTCAACCTATTCATGTTTAATGTTATTGTTGATAAAGTTGGATTTGCATCTTCCATAATTTATTTCCCTTGTTATTTTTTTATATATCTTATGTATCCCCCCCACCCCCTGTACTTCTTTTGCTGGTTTATTTTGTATTAAATGATTATTTTCTAGTATAACACTTTAATTTCTTTCACTAATTTTTTCTCTATATATTTTAGAGTCATTTAACCCATGCTTACTCAAGGGGTTACCATATGCAGCATAAAGTTACACTAACTTAATTCTAGTCAGATATAGAAAGATTTTTCTCTATAACTCTATCGCTATTCCTATTCCTTTTTTGTGCTATTATTATATTTGTTATATCTGTACGTGTTACAAACTCAATAGACCATTATTATAATTATTATTTTATATGATTTTATGGCTTAAAAGAAGCTGAGAGAGTAAAGTAGTGTATATGTATAGACTTTATTACATAACATTCTTATTTTGACTTTAAATAATTTTTTATTTTTAATTACAATTGACATACAATATTATATTAATTTCATGTGTACAACCCAGTAATTAGACTTAATGTAACTTACTAAGTGATCATGCCAATAAATCTAGTGCCAATCTGACCACACAGAGAATTACTACAGCATTACCGACTATTCCCTGTGCTGTACTTTATATTACCACGATGATCTGTAATTCTCAATCACTTCAACTTTGTAGCCCAGCCCCCCAATACCTCTCCCATCTGGACACTGGCAAAATGTTCTCTGTTTCTATAAATCTGGTTTTGTTCTGCTTGTTCATTTATTTTCTTTTTCACATTCCACATATGAGCAAAATCAAATGGCATTTGTGTTTCTCTGTCTGACTTATTTCACTCAGCACAATATCCTCTAGGTCTGTCCATGTTGTTGCAGATGGCAAGATTTCATTATTTTTTTATGAATCAGTCATATTCTATTATATATACGTACTACTTCTTTATCCAGTTTTCTATTGATGGGTGCTTGCATTACTTTATATATTGGCTATTGGAAATAATGCTGTAGTAAACATATGGATATATATGTCTTTTTGATTGGTTTATTTTCATTTGTTTGATTCAATCTTTATTGCATTTTTTTCCATTACCATTTAGTCCCCTTATACCCCTTTTCCCTCAGCAAATACCACACTGGTGTCCACGTCCACGAGCCCTTTTTTCTTTTTGCTCAATGCCCACTTCAAGCCGTCATCCCACTCTCCATCTACAAGTCTGTCCCCATTTTCCTTGTTAGTTCAGTTTATTCATTAGATTCCACATATGAGTGAAATCATGTGGTATTTATCTTTCTCTGCCTGGCTTATTTCACTTAGCATAATGTTCTCCATATCCATCCATATCGTCACAAAGGGTAAAAGTTTTTTGTTTTGTTTTTTTTACAGCTGAGTAGTATTCCATTGTAGAAATGTCCCATAGTTGTTTTATCTACTCATCCACTGATCGACACTTGGGCTGCTTCTGAAGCTTGGTAATTGTAAGTAGTGCTGCAATGAACATAGGGGTGCTTATGTTCTTTCAATTAGTGTTTTGGCTTCCTTTGGATATATTCCCAGAGGTGGGATTGCTGGATCGAAAGGCAGATCCATTTTTAATTTTTTGAGGTATCTCCATACTTCTTTCTACAGTGGCTGCGTCAGTCTGCAGTCCCATCAACAGTGCATGAGGGTTTCCCTTTCTCCACAACCTCTCCAGCACTTGTTGTTTGTTGATTTATTGATAATAGCCATTCTGACAGGTCTGAGATGATATCTCATTGTGGGTTTAATTTGCATTTCTCTGATGATTAGTGTCATTGACCATCTTTTCATATGTCTATTGGCCATCTGTATGTCCATTTTGGATAAGTGTCTATGTATCTATTCATTTCCTTTGCCCATTTTTAATTGGGTTTTTTGTTTTTTTGGTGTTGAGTTTTGTCATTTCTTTGTAAATTTTGGATATTTACACCTTATCAAATGTATCAGTGAATATGTTCTCCCATTTTGTGGGTTGTCTTTTTATTTTGTTGATGATTTACTTTGCCGTGCAAAAAAAAACCTTTTTAGTTTGATGTAGTCTCAAATATTTATTTTTGTTTTACTGCCTGGGGAGATGTACCTGATAAAATATTACTATAAGCAATATCTGAGATTTTGTTGCCTATGTTTTCTTCTACGGTTTTTATGGTTTTGGGTCTAACATGTAAGTCTTTGATCCATTTTGAATTTGTTCTTGTGTGTGGTGTGAGAAGATGGTCTAGTTTCATTTTTCTGCACATATCTATCCTATTTTCCCCAAACTAGTTATTTCCATAAACTGTCTTTAGTCCATTATATGTGCTTACTTCCTCTGTAAAATATTAATTGACTGTAAAGGTGTGAGTTTATTTCTAGGCTATTTTGTTCCATTGATCTATGTGTCTGTTTTTATGCCAATACCATGGTGTTTTGATTACTATGGCCTAATAGTATACTGTGATATTAGGGGTTGTGATTCCTCTAATTTTGTTCTTCTTTCTCAGGATTACTGTTGCTATGCTGGGCCTTTTGTGGTTCCAAATAAGTTTTTGATATATTTGTTCTAGTTCTGTGAAATATGTCATTGGAATCTTGATAGGAATTGTGTTAAATCTGTAGATTGCTTTAGGTAGTCTGGACATTTTAATGATGTTAATTCTTCCTATCCATGAACATGGTATGTGCTTCCAGTTGTATTTTCTTCAATTTTTTTCTTCAGTGTCTTATAATTTTTTGAGTACAGGTCTCTCTCTTATAAAACCCTTTTAGGGTTTTGTTTGTTGTTTTTTCTCAAGTTCATTTAAGTATAAAGTTAGACTGTTTATTTGAACTTTTTCTAGTTTTTTGAGATAGACCTGTAATGCTATGAATTTACCCCTTAAGATTGTTTTTCCTGGGTCCCATAGATTTTGGATTGTTGTGTCCTCATTTTTATTTGTTTTAGTGTACCTTTTGATTTATTCCTTGATCTCATTATTGACCCATTTATTGTTTAATAACATGTTATTTAGTTTCCATGTCTTTGTGTATTTTTCAGTGTTCCTCTTGTGATTGATTTTTAGTATCATAGCATTGTGGTCAGAGAAGATGCTTGATATTATTTGTCTTCTTAAATTTATTGAGACTTGTTTATGTCCTAGCAAGTGGTCTATCCTAGTAAACATTCCATGTGCACTTGAAAAGTATGTATATTCTGCTGTTTTGGGGTGACGTGCTCCAAAGATAACAATTAAGTGCATTTGATCTAGTGTGTTATTTAAAGCCACTGTCTCCTTATTCATTTTCTGTCTGGTAGATCTATCCATTATAGTCAATGGGGTGTTAAATCCCCAAATGTGACTATATTTCTGTTGATCTCTCCCTTTATATTCAAGATTTGTTTCACATACTTAGGTGCTCCTATGTTGTGTGCATAAATATTTACCAGGGTTATATCCTCTTGTTGGATTGTTCCATTTCTCATTATGTAGTGTGCTTCTTTGCCTCTTACTATAGCCTTGGTTTTAATGTCTATTTTGTCAGATACAAATACTGCTTCCCCAGCTTTTTTTCCTTTCCATTTGTATGAAATACCTTTTCCCATCCCTTTTCCTTTAGTCTTTGTGCATCTTTTGATCTGAGATGGGTCTCTTGGAGGAAGCATATATATGAGTCTTGTTTTTTATCCATTCAGCTACCCTATGGATTTTGGTTGGAGCATTTAAGCCATTTACATTGATGGTGATTATTGATTGATACCTATTTAGTGGCATTTTATTGTTAGACCATTTTCCTCTGTTTTCTTTTCTTTCTTATTTTCTTCTTCTTCAAGCAAGTCCTTTAACATTTGTTGCAGTACTGGTTTGGTGTTAACAAATTCCTATAGCTCTTTCTGTCTGGGGAGATCCTTATTTCTCTTTTGATTTTAAATGATAGTCTTGCTGGGTAAAGTGGCCTTGGTCATAGATCCTTTCTCTTCATCTCCTTGACTATTTCACACCACTCCCTTCTGTACAGAAACGCTTCTGTTGAGAAATCAGATGACAGTCTAATTTTTGCTCCCTTGTATGTAACTACCTGCTTTTTTCTTTGTGGCTTTTAGGATTATCTTGAAGCTTTGTCATTTTTTTAAAAATATATTTTATTGATTATTCTATTACAGTTGTTCCAATATTTTCCCCTATTCATTCCTCTGTCCATTACCCCCATTCTCTCCAGCAGTGCCCCCACTTTAGTTCATGTCCATGGGTCATGCATGCAAGTTCTTTGGCTACTTCCTTTCCTAAACTGTTCTTAATATCCCCCTGTCTAATTTGTAACTACCAGCTTTTTACTTAAATCCTGTACCTTTCCCACACTTTCCCGCTTCCACCTTCCAGCTGTTAACCCTCTAAAAGATTTCCATATCTATGTATCTGCTCCTGTTCTGCTTGTTTGCTTAGGTTGTTTTTTGGATCAAGTTGTTAATAGTTGTGAATTTTGTTGCCATTTTAATGTTCATAGTTTTGATCTTGTTTTTCTTATATAATTCCCTTTAAAATTTCATATAATAATGAGTTGGTGATGGTGAATCCTTTAGTTTTATCTTGTCTGGGAAGCACTTTATCTGCCCTTCAATTCTAAATGACAGCTTTGCTGGAAAGAGTAATCTAGGTTGTAGGTCTTTGATCTTCACCATGTTGGATACTTCTTGCCAGTCCCTTCTAGCCTGCAAAGGTTCTTTTGAGAGATCAGCTGAGAGTGTTATAGGAACTCCTTTGTAGGAAGCTATGTGCTTTTCTCCTGTTACTTTTAAGATTCTCTCTTTATCTTAACCTTTGGCATTTTAGTTATTATGTGTCTTAGTGTGGTCCTCTTTGGTTTCAACTTGTTGGGATTCTCTGTGTTTCCTGGACTTGTATGTCTATTTCCTTCATCAAATGAGGATAGTTTTCTTTCATTATTTTTTCAAATAAGTTTTCCAATTCTAGCACTTCCTTTTCTCCTACTAGCACTCCTATGATTTAAATGTTGGTACATTTGGAGATGTACCAGAGAATCCTTAGTTTACTCTCTTTTTTTGAATTCTTTTTTCTTCTTGATGTTCCGATTGAATGATTTTTTTCTTTCTTATGTTCCAAATCTTTGATTTGATTCTTCGCTTCATCCCTCCACTGTTGGTTCCCTGTGGATTTTTCTTTATTTCACTTAGTGTAACCTTCATTTTTGCCAGGGTCCTTTTTTATGCTGTTGAAGTCCACGATGAATTTCTGGAGCATCCTTATAACTAGTTTTTCAAACTCTGCATCTGATAGGTTGCTTATCTTCTTTTAGTTTAGTTCTTGTTCTGATGTTTTCTTCTGTTTTCATTTGGGCATTACTTCTTTGTCTCCTCAATTTGGCAGCTTCCCTGCATTTGTTTCTGTATATTATGTAGAGCTGCTTTGACTCCCTGTCTTAGTAGCATGGTCTATGGTAGAAAAGCAAACCTGTATGTTGAATGGGGTGGAGTCTTAAGTGATCACCTTGGTTGGGCAACCCATGGCACTGCTCTGTGGTTCTGTGTGAGGGAGGGCTTAGAGAGAGGATAGTGCTGCTGCCTGGCCTCTGGAGTTTTGCCTGGGAGGAAGCTGTCTCCTGGCACTCACCCTGTTGCCGCACCTTACTTTCCTTTATGTCACTGGTGCCCTTCCAGCTGTTGCCCTGGTGTTGAATCCCAGAGTGGGTATATCTGCTCAAGGCCTAAGTCATTCATGGCCCCTTTAAGAGGAGTCTCCTGAGAATCCTGAAGTTTCTTCTGCCACCCCACCCCCTAATTGTTTATAGCCAGAAGTTATGGAAACTAATCTTCCTGGTGCTGGTACCCTGGGCAGGGTGTTCTGGTCTAGGGCTGGGGTCCCTCAGTCCCGAGGAATCCCTTCCAATTTTTGTGACCCACAGGTGGATGTGCAACCACCTGTTCCACATCTCTGTGACTCTCTGTGGTACTCTGTGTCTCCATACCGCACCACTTCGCCACACCTCTCAGTGCCTCTGCCCCTTCTACAGTCTGGATGGATGTGGCTTATTTAATTCCTTGGTTGTCAGATGATTTTCTGATGAATCTGGGTAATATTTGTTTTGTTGTCATGCAATGAGGGGAAGTGTGTTTACCTATGTCTCCACCTTGACTGGAAGTCTAGTCTTGTCATTTTAACTATGATATATCTCTGTGTAGGCCTCTTTGGGTCCAAGTTACTTGGGACTCTCTGAGCTTCCTGGACTTGTCTGTCTTTTTCCTTCACTAGATTAGGGAAGTTTTCAGGTCATTATTTCTTTAAATAGGTTCTTGATCCCTTGCTTGCTATCTTCTCGTGCTGGTATCCCATGATGCAGATGTTATGCTTTATGTCGTCCATATTGTTTCTTAAGCTCTTCTAATTTTTCAAAATTCTTTTTTCTTTTTTCTGCTTTGCCTGGGTGTTTTTTTCTACCTTGTCTTCCAAATCACTCATTTGGTCATCTGATTTATCTAACCTACTGTTATTCCTTCCAGTGTTTTATTTATTTCATATATTGCATTCTTTATTTCTGACTGGTCCTTTTTCATGGTTTCTATGACATTTTTCGTGCTGTTGAATATCATTATAATCATTACTTTAATCTCTCTATCTGATAAATTGCTTGCCTCCATTTCATTTAGTTCTTCTGGAGAATTCTCTTGTTCTTTCATTTGGGATCTGTTCCTTTGTCTTGCTATTTTGGCCTCTTCTTTGTATTTGTTTCTATGTATTAGATACATCTGCAAGACCCTGGTGCAGGCTTATGTCAGACACTGACTGTGACTGACCCTGGTCAACTTATTTGGAGCTGTCAGTGATCCATAGCATGTGGCTCCCTTTGCTGGGCCTGTTTGTGTGCAGAAAGAACCAGGCTGGTTTTTATCAGCACTGGGCATTGGGCAGGTCAGGGGAACTATCAGAGCTCCTAGAGATCCACCTTAGTTATTAAACTAATCAGTAATATAGCCTCAGGCTGTAATCAGCATCCTGGCTTAAGCTCCACAGGGAGGGGTAGAGTAATTCCTGGTGGCAGGGCTGTTGCCTCCACTCAGGCTGATGCCGCTTGGAGAGGAGCTCTCTGCCTGAGAAAGATGGCTTCTGCAGCATGACAAAGGAGTCACCACAGGGATCCTTCAGGCTGTTCCTTCGGTTCTCTCCTCAGAGCCACCAACCCCAGATTATCCTGAAACGTCTCTAGTCCATTCTGCCCTGCCTTTGCTGGAGCCCAGGGTAAGTGGATGCAAACAAAATTTTGTGCATTGGCTTTTTAAGAGGCTGTGATTCTCCAACTGTCTTTCCCTGGTGGTCAGAAACCCTGTTGCTTTTCACAGCTGAATGTTATCTGGATTCCTTTCCAGCTGTGGTGCTGTAGGCTGGGAAGCCCACTGGGGGCATTTAAACCTCACATTTCTCAGGGGGAACTCCCCTGACTGCTGAAATACCCCTCCAGCACTTCAGCTGCTGCCAGTGGCAGCCCAGTCTCGCACCTCCTCCATACTCCCTCCCTGTCTCATTGTGGTAATGTGGGTTCTTCTGTCTGCCCGGGGTTATAAGGCTTCTCTCCAGCTAGTGTTCAATTGGCTGTTCAGGATGATTTCTCCACAATTTATTTGTAATTCCAGATTGGTCATGTGAGAAGGAGTAGCTTCAACTTACTCTTCCACCATCTTGGATTTTCCCCTACATGAACATTCTCAAGATTCGTGTTTTTATTTGTTTCTGTGGTTTCTATACACTATCTCTTGTCATTTCCAATACGGCTTTGCTTCCACTTGCCTTCTTTGGGCTTGTATTTTTATATGGTCATACATTTTTTAAAAATACAGTTGATTTTTAAATCAACTGTATTTGAAGAAGAAAGGAGGGCAAATATGGAATAAATCTATCTTTATATGTACCCATAGAATTGCCTTTATTGGCACCCTTGGATTTTTATGTGGAATTAAAATATTGTTTTGGGTTACTTTCTTTTAAACTGAAGAACTTTCTCTCCTGTTATATTTCCTATAAGGCAAATCTGCTAGCAACACATTTTCTCAGCTTTTGTTTATCTGGAAATGTCTTTATTTTAGAAAGATAATCTACAAGTGAAGATTCCTGGTTGAAGTTTTTCTTTCTTCTGCAGTCTGAATATGTCATTTCACTGTGTCCTGGCATCCATTGCTTTTTTTGATATAAATTTTTTATTAATGTTTGAATACAGTTGTCTCCATTTTCTCACCACCACTCTCTCCCACCCTACCCACCCCCACCTCCCACCCTCAATCCTACCCCCTTTGGCTTTGTCCATGGGTCTTTTATACATGTTCATTTACGAACCTGAAATTCCCTTCTTTACCACTTATTTCCTTCCCTGCTCCCCTTTGGTTACTGTCAATTTGTTCTTAATTTCAATGTCTCTGGTTATATTTTGCTTGCTTGTTTGTTTTGTTGACTAGGTTCCACTTATAGATGAGATCATATGGTGTTTGCCTTTCACCACCTGGCTTATTTCACTCAGCATAATGCTCCCCAGTTCCATCCATGTTCTTGCAAAGGGTAGGAATTCCTTCTTTCTATCTGCCATGTAGCATTCCATTGTGTACATGTACCACAGTTTTTTGATCCACTCGTTTACTGGTGGGCACTTAGGCTGCTTCCAGCACTTGGCTATTGTAAATCATGCTGCTATTGACATTGGGGTACTTGTTCCCTGATCTTAGGGAAAAGCTTGTAGTTTTGTGCCTTGAGTATGATATTGGCAGTAGGTTTTCTGCATATGGCTTTTATTATGTTGAGGTATGCCCCCTCTATTCCCACTTTGCTGAGTGTATTTTTAATCATAAATAGGTGCTGCATTTTATAAAATGCTTTTTTTGTAGCTATTGATATGACCATGTGATTTTTGTCTTTCATTTTGTTTTTGTGATGTATCATATTTATTGATTTGTGAATATTGTATCAGTCTTGCATTCCTGGAATAAATCCCACTTGATCATTTTAATGTATTGCTAGATCTGGTTTGCTAATATTTTGCTGAGGATTTTAGAATCCTGTTCAGCAGAGATATTGGCCTGTAATTTTCATTTTTTTTACCTTGTTTTGAAATTAGCATAGTACTGGCCTTGTAAATAGAGTTTGGGAGTCTCTCATCTTGAATTTTTTGGAATAGTTTGAGAAGGATGATGTTAGTTCTTCTTTGAATGATTGGTAAAATTCACCTATGAAGCCTTCTGGTCAAAGACTTTTGTTTGCTAGGAATTTTTTGATCACTGCTTCAATTTCACTAGTTATTATTAGTCTATTCAGGTTTTCTGTATTTTCCTGATTCAGTTTTGGAACATTGTGCATTTCTAGAAATTTATCCTTTTCACACAGGTTGTCTATTTTCTTGGCATATAGTTAGTTGTTCATAGTACCATAAGACCATAGCACCATTTTTGGAGCGTAAGATGTGCCTAGGTTTTAGAGGAGGAAAATAGGAAAAAAATTTTTGAAGCAAAAAATGTGGTAAAATCTTTAATAACATAAGTGACATAATATTTCACCAATATAAATGTAAACAGAACTCAACAGCAGCATTAACAACCATTATTCCTCCCCAATTTGGGGTGGGGGGGAATGTGTGTCTTATAGTCTGAAAAACACAGTAATTTCTTATAGTACTTGGTAATTTTACAACCCTGCACTGCTTTTTGTTAGTACAACATTTCTGTGGTTTCATTTGTTACATATTCTTTCTCATTTCTGATTTTAGTCATTTGGGCCCTCTATCTTTTTTTCTTGATGATTCTGTTATAGGTTTATTAATTTCGTTTATATTTTCAAAGAACCAGTTACTGGATTCATTGATCTTTTGAATTTTTTTAAATTCTCTATGTCATTTATTACTGCTTTGATCTTGATTATTTACTTCCTTCTCACTTTGGGCTCTGTTGCTTTATAGTTCTTTTAGGCATAGGATTAGGTTGTTTATTTGAGAGTTTTCTGTTTTCTTTAGGTAGGCCTGTGTTTGTATGAACTCCCCTCCCAGGACTGCTTTTGCTGTGTTTCATAGGTTAGGGGCTGTTGTGTGTTCATTTGCATTGTTTTCAGGTATTTTTAAATATTTTCCTTGATCTCATTGTTAACCCACTCATAATTTAATACCATGTTACTTAGCCTCCATGTATTTGAATTTTTTCTAGTGTTTTACTTGAGGTTGATTTCTACAATAGTTTTAAGACATCATGATCTGACACAGTGCTTGATATGATTTCAGCTTTCTTGAATTTGTTAAGACATAGTTTGTGTCCTACCATGTGGTCTATCTTTGAGAATGATCCATGTGCATTTGAGAAGAATGTGCATTCTGTTGCTTTGGGATGAAATGTTCATCAAATGTCACTTAAATCCATTTGATGTAGTGTCATATAAGGTAGCTATTTCCTTATTCATTTTTTGTCTGGAAGATCTATCTATTGGTGACAGTGGGGTGTGAAAATCC
>PVKM010028291.1:0-18372 GCA_004027735.1 Carollia perspicillata
TGTGCACGGCTTCCCATGCACTGCATGCACGGCTGTGATACCTGCAAACAGGCCTAATGCAAGCAATTCAATCATCATCTGTGTAACAGAACACGCCCTTCAAAGAGAACCTCCACAGTCTTACTGAGTTTAGTACATAGTCACAACATTGAACTGACATGTGAGAATCAATACAAAATATTTATTTTTTTCAAACCACAGAATTCACCCAGACTTGGAAGCCATGAACATTTTTCTCGACAGTCCAGTCCCACAACAATGTCCACCTGGTGGGGCGCCACACACACACACCAGGGCCTCACAAGAGCACACCTCTGAGCAGCCCTTCCCGAGTTCTCCCGCAGCCGCCACATGGCGTGAGCAGAAACAGTGTGCACGCTCCCACCACCTGCCGTGGACAGAGGCTCGGAACAGGGTCTTGGCCAGCGGAGGAGGGAGTGTCGATGACTCAGTAATAAACGGTGGGGACAGAAAAGCATTCTTTCCCAAGAGGGTTCCTTTCACATACAAGGTGGGGAAAAAGTAGTAGGGCTACAGTTGCGAGCACGTGGAACACATGAGTTTATTCTTGTAGTATGATTTATTAATTATTGTATTATTTTCCATATCAACCACTAGAAACCTACTTTTGCCCCACCCTGTATTCCAGTGGCCAGAAACTGGGGCGAATTTCAACAAGGTAATGAAAATCATCAGAAAGCCATGTCTCCATAGTAGCTACTATGACCTCTATTAAAACTTCTGATAAACACGAACTGCATCTAATGCAATCTTATTGAGAACAAATCACAAACAAAAAGGCCCTATACACCTCTTATAGGTATCGGTCAAGGAATTCACATTCTGATCTTAAATTTCAAAGTCCCCTTAAGGGGCCTAGACCTGCAGTAAAGTAAACATAATACTCTGAAGCTCAATGAGACACCATAGGAAAAACAAATCAACTGAAAACATCCAAACAATGAATGGACAGTAAAAGTAGGTTATTTTGTGTGGGTTTTTAGTTGCAAAGTTTTTAATATCTCAGATTAGTGTATACTCCTAAAACAATGGTATTGAAATACTAGCTGCTGATTAAACACTTGACTTTGGGCTTAAGGGCAATACATCTGGCATGACAATCATGCGCACAATTGAGATGACGCTGAAAGAACGGAGAACACAGCCGGCCTCGCTCAGCCGACCGCGGACCCGAAAGGCTGCGACGCAGCAGTCCCACGCAGCAGTCCGCAGGCTCCTCCAAGCCGCTCACGCCCCGCCCGCAGGAAGCGAGCTGTCTGCTGGGTCGCCACAAGCTCTGCCAGCATGCGGGTGCCGACAGCCGCTTTGAAGTTCTCCTTGTGCTGACGGACGTTCAAATCCCTGCTCAGTCTGTACAGAATATTGCGAGGCGATGCATGTGCAAACTCTTCCTGAGGAATTCTTTGTGTGTGCAAATTTGCAACCCGACGAAAAGCGTGCAGCAAGGGGACTGGCGGCGCTGGGGACGCGCGTGTGGTGTTGCCGGCCTTGGCCTTGGGCATCCAATCTTCTGTCCCTCAGTCTCTCACCCACAGATTGGCTCTCATCCCACACCCCAAAGAAATGGAGGGCAGCTGCCTCGAACTTGTGAGAGGAACAGAAAACGTGTAACCTTCCCACAAAATGTGCTAACGCACAACCCCTGCGTCCAGGTACGTGTTCTTCTCACTGAGGCTACCTAGGAACTGTCAGGGTTTGCTCTTTCCCCCAAAGGACAACAAAGGGTGTGTTGGACTGGGTGCATCTGTGACAACAGAGGGCACAACATGACATGTTACTGAAGATTCGGGCCCAACTTTAAAACCCGCACCGTCTCTCCAACTAGCTGTCATCTGTTTATGCTCTTCCACGTCACATCTCGGTGGTCTGATGTCACATCTCAGTGTGACTGAACTGGCTCCCTTGGGAGGGTGCGGCCCGCACATGCCTGCAGTCGAGCCAAACTGACTGCATGCACTGACGTGCAAGGGAACAAGGGAACAGGGGCCGATGTTCTGACCCGGCCCACAAAGGCCGGGATTTCGCTGCGCGGAGAAACCATACAGTTTAACTGGCGAGAATACAAGTCAACGGGAGAAAATACTTTCTGGCCAACAGTGCTTCATCAACACCAAATGGAGGACAAATTTTATTTCTTCTCATGTTGAGAAGTGAGAGTTTTGTTAAGAATCCCAATTAAATAAGCAAGGTCACCTCTGCCTTGAAATAAAGAAATAGGTCCCTCCTACTGCCACCTACCTCTGCGGTGCAAATGAGTGCCGACAGGTCACGTGCACTGGGAGGAGGTGGGGACTCCCCCTGTGGTGCCTTCCCACCAGGCTTTGCAGCACTGAGCCCTGACCCAGGCCTGGCTGCGGTCACCACACAAAAACTCAGAGAAACTAAATTCTACAGACTTTGCTGACATTTTGTTCACACATATATTATAATAATAAAAGAAGACAATATAAAATTTTTCTCCATTAACTTAATAATGCAAATACATCCAAAGATTTTAATGCCAATTCATATCATAATACAATGCTTTTATAGAGAAAGTTCTGTTGTTGGCCAAAGAACAGTCTCTCCCAGAAAAAGCATTTCGGTGTATTATTAAAATACTGAAGAATTCGTTTTTTAAAAACTCCAATTTTATTCCTTGCAGAAATATTATTAAAACCACCCCAGAGAGACTTTCATTGCAGGTGTTATTTATAAGCCTGCAGCAACATTCCGTCAAGAAAATAAAATTTGGCCTTCATGGTAAAATGGAATTTTCCCCTGACACTAGAATGTTACTGGGACAGCAAACCAAAGCACACGAGGCACAGTGAGGGCCCACACACCCTTCCAGCAGTCCAGAGCTTGTCAGCACAACCCTATGCAGAGTCCATGAGTCCACCTCAAGTCCTCCGCACACTCCACCAACTCCGGTTGGTAAGTACTTTAAAAAATAAATCTTACCACCTTTACTTTTACTTCTCTGGGCAGTAATTTTACAAACACAGGACTTCTGGTAGGTAACGTACTTGCTCCCAAGAGCACACTTGTAAGTCTCCCGCTCACCCATTCCCCAAAGATGGACAGACTGAATTGGCAGGGGCAACTCTCGGAAAAAACCTGCCCATCAGAAGTGCGACGGTCTCTCTAACGTCTCCTTTCCCTGCTCCAAGTTCTCTGGAGAAAATACTAGTCTGAGATGGCCTAATAGACTCACAGGATGCTCACTTTTTAGATTCACGCAGAACTGAGAAAAAAATTTTTTTCATTTACCACATCTCTTTTTCTTTGCCTTTCAAGAACGAGAATAAGCCTCAGAGTATGAAATAGGACCTAAACAGCACTGTGGGTGCAGAAAAGTAGAAAATGCAGCTCTGCCACAGCTGGAAGGGGCCTTAAAATAGCAGTGCTACTTCCCTATTGGACTCAAAATATAAATAAATACAAACATTTAAAAATAAAAAAATAAAAGATGCAGACTGCAGACTTAAAGTACTTCTCTTACCCATTTAAAATGAAATGGATCAAGAACCCCGCACCACTGGTCATACTTGGATGCAATAACCTGCCTGTCCCTAGAGCATCACAGGAGCCAGCTCTTCCTGCTGAATGGTTCACAACCCTAAGCGGGGCGCTCTGGGGCCAGAGCGCTAGCCGCGCCAGGACTAGCGTGATGCCGATGCTCCAGCAGCCGGTGAATCGTGCGCGGTGCAGGAGGGAATGGGAGTGTTGTGTGCGAGTTGGTCCCCAGCATTAACATGGATATGCCGCGGGGGGGCGGGGGAGACGATCCACATGCGACAGGTTTCTGTTGCCCACTCACTCCGCACGCGGCTGCGAAGTCACACCTGACGTCTCACGGGGGGGTTAGTCCGTGATACCACAATCTTTTCAGGACGCATGTGTGAGTCTGACAACACGGTCACAGAGTTGCAAAGTGCACAAAGCTCAAGGCACAGAGTAGAAGAAAGTTGTGAACTAATGGGGGAAAAGGAACAGCAAAAGCAGAGTTAGCATTTTCCTTTCACGGGACTTTCTAATGCTACACAAAGACCAACTCTTTGAAAGGGGTTTGTTTGGCTATGGGTGAAAAATACTGTATAGTAATGATCTGCTTGATTTTAAAGCCAAAGGAATCTTGATGTGTGAAACCATATGCCGCGTGCCAAGTCCACGAGTGAGTAAAACAGTGCTAAAAACAATCTTCTGCTCTTACATTTTTGGAGAAAGCTGCTGATTTGGGCCGCCGGGTTTCACTTATAAAAACATCATTTTTCAAGATGCCTGGTTCCTCACAGAATCTACAGATGGATTAGCCCATTTCAAAATCAGCCCCAAGTCTAGCAGCAACTGACAGTTTTCTTGTTAGTTTTTTGTTTTTTAAAATTACAAATCAAAGTGAGAAGTCCAACGTCCTCTTCCAAGAACAGCTTTGTGCCAGAGCTCCGGAGGGCAGGGCCCTGCTGGGCCCCGAGTACAGTCTCTGCAGCTCCAGTGCGTCCTCGTTTCAGGAAGGAAAGCACATTCCGCACATTCACTATCTGTACCCTCTGGAACTCGCGCACGCTGAGGAGCTGTCTGGAAAAAAGCACCAGAACAGGAAAAGGTATGAATAGCAGACAACATCTGATAACGGTGGGAATCTGCCTATTTAACACAAGCTCCTCACCCCCAACCCAATCCCCCACCCCAAAATGTTTTCTTTTTCAAAGTGGTTTTGGGTGGTGTAAAAGAGGGCCAGATCATCAGGAACTGAGACAGGTCACTGTCCCATTCCAGCCGATGACAGAATCTGGCAGCCTCTTGACAACTGTCTGAGAACCACCACCACCAGGTGGCCGGTTTGCCTAACAGTCTGTCTGTGATCACACAGGGTGCCCAATGAGACCACCATCGAGGACACTATGGACATCATTATCCTCACCGTATGGTCACCACCAGTGGCCATCTTACGTCACAAAACCACCCGAGGTGGTAAGGAGCATCGTTACTTACTGTAAGCCAACTCATCCCCCGCTCTCTTCCGGGACTGGTCACCTCTGGGATTAAAGAGAGAAGAGGGATCAAAAGAACTGACTGGCTTCTCCACAGACCGAAGCAGGAGAAATAATCGACATAACTGATAATGGAAGTACAATTCTAACTCAACAACCCATTTCAAAATAGACATTGAACAGTCACTGAGTCATTTATAACCTGAATTTAGCTAAGAATTAGCTAAAGGGTGCCATCTTACAAATACAGAAAGCTGTTCAATGGAGGAGTGACTGTCCACAAGGATTGTTTACACCGGTTCTAGAGACAGGTTCAGACTGAAGTGTCTCTGAAGACTAACCCAGGTTCTGCTACCGACACCCCTAGTGACCCTACACTAAGGGCTTAAAGCTTTTGAAAAAATCTCAGAATCCCAACAACGAATATGAATACCCTTCTTGCAGGTAGAAGAACATGAACCGGTACATACATTCACCAGTTCATCTGCAAACACCAGAAAAGGCATAGTTCCATTTCAGAGATAAGGAAACAGAGGTTCTGATCAGGTCCTTCGTTACCCATAAATCCTATTTTTGTCTTTTTAGTTTCTCAGACTATAATTAAGACAAAGGACTAAAATGCCAAAGAAATGAGTAACAACGACCAATTTGCTAGCTTTTGACTCTGCCCAACGCTCTTTCCTCAGCCACTTTTCCTTTCCTTGTGTACCCTCCTTAGTCCAGAACAGTAACGACACCAGTCCTGTGCCTGAAATACCACCCACAAGCCAGTAGGTCTCGGATTTAAACCTCCAGCTCTGACATTTGCCCTGCACTTGAGGCACAGATCCAACTGCCCATCCCCACTGCCACCTTGGGTATTTATACATATTGCCAATCTACTGTGGCCAGAACGAATGTTGACTTCCCGCCATCCCCACACCTTCCCCAGCCTTCCTCAATAAAGGTACCACTATCCACCCAATCACTCAGCCAGAGTCCCAGCTCATCCTCGATTCCTCTCTGTCCCTCACTCTGGAGCATTTTATCCCCAAACATAATCCAAAAGAGACCACCCCTCACCCACTCCACAGAGACAGCCCCACTCCAAGAAACTATCATCTCTCCACTACACAACTGCAAGAGTCTCACTACTGGTCCAGACAAGAGCCAGAGTGATCTTAAATAAAAGCATAAATCAGATTACTTCATGCCCCCCATTAAAGCCCTTCAGTGGGCTTCCAATACAGATAAAAGGCAATCCAAATGCATTCTCCCAGCCCGGTGAGATCTCCACCTCTCCACCCTCCTCATCTAATTCTGGTCACTATACTTCAGCTACTTTGGTTTTCTGTCTGTCCCTGGGATGTGTTAGCACTTCTGTACTTACTGTTTTCTCTGCCTGCAATCCTCTTCCCCCTGGTTAGCCAAGTGAGCCACCTCCTTATCATCTGCTCCAGCTCAGGCTTGATATCACTAAGTCAGCCTGGCCAGTCCCTCATCCATGCCCCGGTCACTCACACTCTCTCCTGCCCTCCGTTTCATTTTCCTCCCAGCACTTATTTGGAATAGTGTCTTTACGTATTTATTATTTATCTCCCTACATTACAGTGCAAGCTCCCTGAGAAGAGGAACTCCGCCTGCCTTGTTCACCCGGTACCTGGAACAGTGTCTAACACACAGCAGAAAATAAGTATTTGCTGAATTAACAAATTAGTGAATGATTCATGAATGGCCTCAACAGATGATTACAGTGCTAGTTCGAGTAATGATTTTCTGCTTTGGAATAACCTTTCAGATCACCAAAATTTCCCACTTTTGTTCTCTGGTTCTGTCCAAGACTGGGAAAGAAACCCCTTGCCGGGCTGGGCGAGGAGTCAGAATGACTGGCAGCAAGACGGCACACCAAGCGCCTCTAAAGGGTCCTCTCAGCTGAGCACTCAGAGCACCACGGGCTCACAGTCAACGCGAACTGGCCTCAGGCAGCCTAAGAACTCTCAGCAGAGATCCTAATGCCACTTCTAAACATCTCTGCCGTGACTGCCGTTCCCAGCAAGCCCGCTGCGCGTCTTATGTCACTACTCCTTCCAGTGGCACCATCGCCAACAGCATGCACCAAGCATTGTGCAACAAGCAAGTCAGTGCTGGTCAAAAAGAAAGTGCAGGGTTTTCTATCTGGAACCTCAACTTCTATAGACAACCTTCACTCCCAACCCCCCATGCTAAATAAAAACTTGAACATGCAAAAAATAACAGAGAGAAAAATACAGATGTGAGAACGGCAGGAGAAAGGATGGAGAATGTGAGTGTGATGTATGCAGGAGGCTGCCAAAGACACCACCTAACGAGGCAAGTGGGAAGGTACGAGCTGCGCTCCCAACCGGACCCCGCTACTCCACGGAAAAGCCCGGGTCTACAGCAACCCCCCCGGCTGAAAGACCAGCAACACCTCCACCCTGCAAGGTTCTATCTGGTTCTAGAAATCCAGGTCCCAACTACTCAGAACATTTTATTTGCCCTTAAAAGGCAGTTGGCACCTGCTTTGAAGAGGACCGCAGGCTGCCTTGAATGAGATGCTCCGTCTCAGAGCACACATGTTAGAAGTTCCCAAATGAGCGTATGGTCCACGATGCAATCTTTGACGACAGACACCAACCTGCCTTCCCTGACAAGTCGATTCAATCACGCAGCTAACAGATAAAAACAGTATGTTCATCTTAGCTTATATGTTAATTCTAGCTTTGAAATAGGTCCACATTGAATTTCCATGCACCTAAAGATCTTTTGCAAGAACTCTAGCTCAAATTAAGAATCTGTCCAATAAGTGCAAAAGAGGATATATTTGACAACATTCATGCATTATTTCAAAATATTTCAAAGACTTACTCTGTGCCATCCACATCACAGCTGTACACTGCCTGTGCAGGACTCCGTACATCATGTAAGTGGAACATAATCTTAAACGAAAACAGTTTGCAAAGCTGAACGGGAACCGCGTGGTTGATTAGGCACAAACATAAAGTGACTGCTCCCATCCAGAACAGCCAGAAACAGAGCTCTGGTCAGACAGCCTGTGCTAGGTTTCCACCTTTTTTTTTTTTTTTTGGATTAGTGGACACCATTTCTTCTAAAACAATTTTAGCCAAATAACACCAGGGAGTCGTCAAAGCCAGCAGGGCAGGGCAGAGCAGGGCAGGGCATGAAACGGGCTGGAAGTGTGGGCGGGAGCCACCCGGGGCTACGTAAACTGTGCCGCACATCCTTTCTGCCCCCGCCAGGCCAGCTCAGCCGTGGGACAAGCAGAGTCCGAGAACGTCCGCCTGGGCAGGACCTACCCTGTGCTAGGCACCCATCAGAATACTTTGTAAGGCAGACCTTAATCCTCACAGCAAGTGTGAAAAAATTGCTAACTTAATTCTAGAAATGGCCCAATTCAGTTTATAAACCATTTTAATCTTATCATCTCCTGGACTACTATGTTTAAATTTCAGGCAGAAGGTATATGAAAGAATTCCACTAAGGAAAACAATAAAATCCAATTTACACCTAAGCTCCAAGGCACTTCCTGGAATATGACCAACTTCGCCTTGGCAGAACACTGCTATGTTAGTCCTTCATGTTCAAGGGCAATGTGACATGAAACCATTTACAGAGTCAGTGACTCACCCCAACCAGATTTTACAGAAGAGCTACCACACACCTAGCAACCCTGCGCCGTTGTCTTATGCCAGTCCCAAAATTTAGGGTTAAGAAATGTCCCTGGGTGTGCTTAAATAGCTGCCCATACCGCTCCGAAAGACAAATTCAAGGTGTTCAGAGGCATCTAACTGAAACCGCTTCACAGAAATAAAACTTTTCAGATGGCTGTTTGTTTTTTAAAGACACTAATAGTTCATCTTTAAAATTAAAAGCAAACATTCAAATAAAACATAAATAAAAGCACAGAAGAGTTCAAAATTATGGTGATTCCCCCCTCACGTTTATTAGGGGAAAACAAGGTATACTCAGATTATTCTGCATTTATTTTAAAATATGTAAGGAAAATTTTTAACTATAATTCAAAACATATAAGCCAGAAATAGACAAAACCTGATATAGTTACACAAAGATAAAAAAACTTCTACATGACTTAAAATTAAAAAGAAAAACTAATACCATAAGCAGAGTCAAAAGATAAACTGAAAATAAATTAACTGTCTTATCACAGGCAAAGAATCAGTATCTTTACTACAGATAGGACACCTGAAACTAAGAAAAAAGCAGACTAGCAATCAAACAGAAAAGTGAGTAAAGAATATGAACAGGCAGTTTACAGAAAGAGAAATACAAACATGAAAATATACTCAGCCTCACTCATAACAAGAAATGCAAATTAAACCAAGTCTGAATAATTACGTTTCACCTGCTAGATTGGCAAAAATCCCAAAGATCAACGACATGCCCTCTACGTGCAAGGCCACGAAGGACAGGCACTTTCAAACTCTGTGGGTGTGTGTGCAAAAGGCACAATCCCCGACGGAGGGCCATTTAGCAGTATTAGTCAAAATTACAACTGCATTTACTCTTGACCCGGCAATCCTACTTACAGGGTTCTGCTCTCCAGATACGCCTGCAACAGGTACAGGGTTATGCAGGGACCAGGGTATTCACTACAGCATTGTAACAGCAACAGACTGGAAGTAATTCAAGTTGCCACCTACTGGGGACTGGTTAAATAAGTCGTAGTGGGTCTACCCAACAGAATGTGTAAGAAATGAATACAAAGAAGAACATATATTGTATTTGCTTTTATCTGTATATTAAGAAAAACACTAGGAGGAATCATAACTAAAATAACAATTACCTAATGGGTGGGAGTGGACGGGGAGACAGGAGAGAATAAAACTTCTCAGTGTAGGCTTTTGATTCTCAGTGTGTATCATTTTGACTTTTGAATCACACAAATATATCAACTCTTTAAAGAGAAGTAAAACTACTATGGCATTAAATGGCCTCATTCTGTGTATGAAAATAATACTGCCGTTAGAAATATTACCGTTAATGTCAGGAAGCGTGTGACCACTGGGCCTCAGAGAGAAAACTAGCCATTTACACACCTCCATTTCCCACGGGCCTCTCCTTCCCTCACCGGCTACAAGAAAGCCGGACGCAAGGCCTGTGCCCCTGCACCGCCTCCCGAGCCTTTCCACGGGTGGGGTGAATGGCCAGTGGGTTACCCGGTGAGCCCACTACCACACCAACACAGATGCCCCCAGGACGAACTGGGAAAAAGGGCCAACCCACAGGCTAACAAATCATCTGCTTTATTTCCTGACCTGTGCTGAAACTACAGACTGGGTAATAGTCAACTCGGCCAAGGCCAATATCCGGAGATCTCATCTGGCCTCAGAACCTGTGAAAGTGAATGTCCATCCAGAGTCCTAGCGACGTGAGTGAGTCAAGGATCAACCGACTACTGGTGGTCACGGCTATGCCAAAGTGAGGGACCCAGGTGTCTTCCTTTCCACAACTTTCTTCCTTCAATGTCAGAGGCCCAAACAAGAGAAGACACGGAAAAATGTAAGTGAAGAGTAAGCATTATGAAAATACAAGGCTCTGTGTGACCTTCAGTGATGCGGTGACATAACAGGGTGTTGCCCCACAGGGATCATCAAGTTTTTATATAATTTATTTCAGTTGAAAAGATGTCCTCTGCTACATTTTCTGGGTTAGAGCCATGATACTGAATTATAAATTTTAGAGAAATAAGCAAAGTGTATATATCAAAACCAAGGGAAGCTAACTTTCTGGCCACATTAAGGATACCCTACTTTTTAAGAAGAAACAACTAAAATTTAGGGCAAAGGGAAAATATGAGAAACAGAATCTAGCCCTGGCCAGGTGGCTCAGCTGGTTCGAGCATCATCCTGCAACCGACAAATTGCAGGTTTGCTCCCTGGTCAGGGCACATGCCTAGGCTGTGGGTTCAACCCCCGGCGGGGGCGCGTATAGGAGGCATGACCAGCGTTTCTCACATCGATGGTTCTCTCTCCCCCTTCCTCTCTCTCTAAAATCAACGGGCATTTCCTCAGATGAAGATTAAAATAATAATAATTAAGAAACAGAACCTACAGCATCTTTATACTAGCTTAGTCATAAAAGGACCTTATAACCAATCGTAAAATTTCCACAATGCTTTTCCAAAGGTTCGTAACTAATCTGAGAGGATCCAAGTTGCAGGATCTCTGAGGGGCTGCCCCGCCCAACTGCCCCCAGTGAGAAATCCCCTCTTCAAAACCCCCGAGGTGAGGAGCAGCTTCCACCCAATCAAAACCCAGCCTCCACGTTCCGCAGACAGGGGCCACCCCCCTCTCCGGGGAGCAGCACCGTGACCTGGCGCAGTTCTGTCCCGTCTGAGAACCCTGGCACCCCTCCCCTGCCAGGCCAAACTGACCTACGGAAATGGACATATTCGTCACGAAAGGAAAAACTTGCCTCATGAAACCGTTCTGTATAAGTTCCCTCTGAAGTTTCTGATCCTGAGCAGCATACTCAGAAAGTTCAGATTCCACCGCTGGAGGGAGGATGTTCGGAATAAATTTAGAAAACAGAGTTGGAGCCATCTGAACCCACTCTGTGAGGGAAGAAAAGGTTCATTAAGAAAAGCGTACAGACAAATTAAATTAAATCGAAAAGTTTTCTTTTGTTTGTTCAATATATTATTAAACCAAACTTAATTATAATCCCATTCTGATAAATAACATACAAGAGGTTCAATTTCCTTTCGAAAAAGAATTTACAGTGTGAAGAAAGCAGATGTTTTCACCTTTTACTGATACAGCAAAATTCAATGAAAATGTCTAACAATTTTATTTACTTTTTTTTTGCTGAATTTCCTGGGGGTGACACTGGTTAGTAAAGTTATACAGGTTTCGGGCGTGCGATTCGACAACGCGTCATCTGCACCGTACCATGTGTTCGCCTCCCCAGGTCACGTCTCCTTCCGTCACCACGCACTGCCCCCCGTGCCCTCTCCTGCCTCTTAAATGGGTCTCACCAAAAGTTCTAGATATGAGGGAAACACGAAGGAGACAACGGAAGAATTCTGAATGGGAGGCAACTGGGAGGTAAGAAGCTTGGTGGAATACCAGCCCTATAAAGCGTCAGTTACAACGATACACTGGACGAAGAACAGAGCTGGAGAGGGAGTAATAAGAAGACATATAAAGAAGTTCTACAAAAATGGAGGGGAAATTAAACATTTAACAAGCGGGCTGGAGATAACTGTAAGTACTTTTGAAATAAAACCCTATTTTGACCCATGCTAAATAACAGCAAATTAAATATATATAACAGTAAAAGAATTAAAGTTATTTAATTATTAAAAAATATAAATGATCAAGAGAATAATCTAAAGAAAAACATTCAAAAATAAAATAGGCAAAGAGAAGTCTAAGACAGATATTTACATGAAACATGAATTAGTATTTTTAATACAAAACATTTTTACAAATCGCTAAGGCCAGATAAGTGAGAGACAGCGTTGAATGGTTTACAAGAAGAAAATGCACAGAACAAAAGCTTTGTTACTATTCACAAAAACCCGAGCTGAAACAAACACTATCCCCTCCCCCTACTGCCTGAACTCTGGCTACAAATGGCGCACATCTGGCACAGGGCTGAGGGAGAGCGGTGCTCTCTCCGTACTCATGGCCCTAACTGACCACGGTGGCCCTTCTGGGTTCTTTCAATCTGGCCCTTTCAAATGTTCCCTCTTGGAAAACATCTTAAGCTATGTATGTCAAAAATCGTAAAACAGCAATGCTCTATTTATTCCAGTAGGCTCAATTTAAAAATTGTAACAACTGTAAACATAATTCTAAATTTGAAAAAATTACACTAATGCTATGCAGTGCTGGGTCATCGGTAACTTAAAAACATTTTATTTTCAACAGAATAGCTACCTTAGCAATGGCAAAAAAATAAAATAAAATAAGGCCCCCAAATGGCACAAGGGCCAATCTGCTCTCCCCTTCTACACAAACAAGCTCATGGCAAAATGTCCTCGACTGTGACCCCACATCTAGCTCAGCTCCAGTGTGGTTTAGAAAGAGCCTCCACGCAGTGCTCTGGGGAACCACGAACCAACCAGCGTGAGCTGACAGGAGTCAGACAGACCTGCCATGGTGGGGACTCCGGGCAGCCACTCAAACACAGGTGAAGAAACACAGTGTGTGTATTCAACAAAGGGCAGGATGGGATGGCTGCAACTCCTTTTAAGCTGTGTTTCTAAAGATCAAATGAAAACACACCTAAAATGGTAATGGAATTTAGAATCTCCAAGGATTAGAGCCCAAGAATCTAGTTTAAAAAACTTTCTTGGTTGGCTCAGATGCATTCATTATCATACAAAGATTAGCATGTGAGAAACATCACAATGAAAGAAACTTTTACACTCAAAATTCAATTTTCAAAATATTTTAACCTTAATCTGTCAGATGAATAAAACTGCTTTAATAAACCAGAAGCACAATAGGCAAGACATGTAAATGTCAAGACATGTTTCATCGTATCTCAGAAAATGCCTAGGGTCACAAAAGGTTAGTCTGTGACAAAGTTCACGTTTCGAAAGGACAAGCCTCAAACACAGTCTTCGCCTCACGAGCAGTGGGAATCCTATCAGAAGAGCTCAAACTTAGGTAAAACAGCATTTAGAGAACAAGCCTTTCTACCCAGAGTGATTATTTTTACTCTGCAATTTGTTACTTACAATAAAAGCCAGAGCTTTTATGATAAAGCTGCCTACTTAGGAGGCAGAATGTAGAAATCTGTCAAACTGCACTGGGATGCCTTCCAGAATAAAATAAAATAAACCACTCATAACCTAGCACTAAAAGAAAAGCCCGCCCACGAGCCGTTTCTCATCACATTGAGTAAAATGGAGTTCAAAATTCTACAAAACTAGAAAAAGGAAAACATCAGCTTATTGGACGCATGCAGTAAAATATTTCTGCTACCTTGCATAAGTAATTATGTCATACAGGTAATTTGTTAAAAATTATGAAGAATAAAACAAAACCTGATTAAATTTAAGTAACATTAAATCTGAATACTGTGAAAGTCCCTAATTGTTTAAAGTGGCCTGAAAAAGGAGTGTCTGACATCACCCTCTACCCCTAGTGCTACCATTTGGACTTGGTGTCCATTTTTAGCAAGCTAAATTCTGACATGTCTTTTACATTAAGCAAACAAACAACCAGTTGAAATAACCACTGGACCCAACTGTATAGTAATCATAGTTACTGTCAGCATGCTTATTATATTTTCAGATACTGTGTTAAGCAATTTGGATCAGGGTTTATTTCATTTAATCCTCAAATGACAAAGAAATTCACAAAAATGTGGTTAAAAGTAACTCCCCTTTACCGAGGAGGACACATGCCAAGCCCCGCAGTGGATTCCTTGGGAGGTACGTGACAGGCCTAAGGAGATGGAAGAGTGACTGTGGACGCCTCTGCACATTTGCAGTGTGGGGCAGAAGTGAGGAGAAACTCGGTAACAAAAAAGACCAAGGTCAATGCTAGACACAGGAGTCACTTTCACCAAAGGTGTCTCCCACCAATTATTTCCTATTATTTCCTAAACAAGTTGGTTTTCACTAGAACACGGAGAATCCCAACTGAGACCTGAGCCCACATTTCGCAATGACGAGTACCTACTCGATGTTTTTGCCATAACAAGTCCAAATACCAACAGGCCTCAGAAGAGACAGAGAAACGGTGTCCTCTCGGATAAGGCTGGAACTACTGGAGACAGACAAACGCAGCCCCCCAAGGAAGGCCGTGCGGGCTTACCTGGTCTGAGCGTGTACAGGCCTTTCACGATATTTGCCATGGTGGAAGGTGTGACCTGGAACGGCGTCGACTGGGCTTCTAAAAGTAAAGCTGAAAAAAAAAGACGAGAAAATGGGACATAAAAATGATGTAGCACTCACTGTCAAGGTCTCGCCTCCTATTACCACTTCTCCCAACGGCAGAAGGGTAAACAAGTTCAAGAAAAGAACAGCCTAAGAGGACAAACCAAAGAATTTACACAGGAAAGATTTTTTTTTTAATCCAATGCAACAGAGCTCGAGCTAACAAGTAGACCTGTGCGGTTCTGCTGAAATACTAATGGAAATGATTCAATTCATCGAGGTTCAGGAAGCAACGCTTTCTAAAAGCGATGGCACTCACGGCACTCAGAGAGCCCAAAGTGCTTCCCATTATGTTCGTGACTCGAGAGACCGGCACCTGGGGATGACATGTGCTCGCATTCTCTCAGTCACTGCTCTTTCCCTCACACCACCGCCGTCGGGGCTCTCGGAATCTTTCTGAAAGACACCTTACTGGTAACCTCAGTAACTGCAGAGTCAGACTGACATTCCGCGTCCATCTGCCTTCCCCCCAGGCTGCAACCGTACGTGCTGTTCTCTCCCTAAAGGGAGCGGCAGGAGAGCGTGCTGTCGCCCTCGCACCGTCACGGCTCTGGGAGCCACGGGACCCTGACTGCACGTGACGAGAGGGACGGTTTCCTTTCAGGTAAACATGTTTCAGGGAAACATCTACTGCCAGGAAAAATGTTATTAAAACATTCCTTAAAAGATTTTTACTTATGTTTAGAGAGAGGGGAAGAGAGAGAGAAAGAGGAAAAAACAATCGGTTGCCTCTCGCACACCCCCGACCGGGGACCTGGCCCTCATGACCCCTGGCACGTGTTCCCTGAGCGGGAGTCGAACGGGCGGGCCATTTTTTGCTTTGAGGAGCGCCCAACCGTGGGTTAGGGCTTATCAGAATATTTTTAAATGGACAGAAACCATTTCTCTAGAAAACATCATCAACAGATACAAATAAATTCCATTATTTAGGGGATACAACAGATACTAGTGACTCAAGAGAGTTCATTTTTAATTTATCCCTCAAAGACCCACAATTTACTAACCAAAATACTTCATAAACTTGGCATAATTTTACTGTATGCCAGGCTTGTAAAATCGGACAAGCTGTTCTCTTCTGTCCATGCCTTTTTTAAAAATGAAAATGTGGCCAATACATTTGGCCATCTTACTTGGCCAACGACAACTCTACAGTTTCAAACATACCATGTGAGTTACACTTGAATTTATATGATGAAGGCCAAAGGTGCATTGTTCAAGT
This sequence comes from Carollia perspicillata, assembly GCA_004027735.1. Lineage (NCBI taxonomy): Eukaryota > Metazoa > Chordata > Mammalia > Chiroptera > Phyllostomidae > Carollia > Carollia perspicillata. Next base: position 16,148 of record PVKM010028291.1, read on the forward strand.
TTATCCTTCGGAATTTATCAGTAGACAGCTGCAATTCTGAATGGCATACTCTATCTGTTAATCCATCTTCCTGCTTAATGACCAATCATTTTGACCTTCAATAAAGTCTTGTTCCAACTGATCATTACCAGATAGGAGGGCAATGGGGGGAGAAAGGGTGAAAAGGGGGAAGGGATTATGTACCAGCTGGCAGGCACAAAACAGCCACAGGGATGTGAAGTACAGCCGAGGGAAGACAGCCAACATTAGCAATTACGAATGGTGCCAACTAAGTACCAGACTTACCAGGGGAAACACTTGGTGAGTTATGTTGTCTAAACACTATGCTGTACACATGAAACTAATGTAATATTGTCATCTATAATTAAAATTTTTTAAAAATGTTTCTTTAACTAAGTATTCCCAGTAAGTCTCCATGTTCAATGAACATTCATTATATGGTCAAATACTGGGTTGACCAAAAAGTCGGTATGGCTTTCCCCCTAGAATAACAGACATGCTTTTCATTTTCACCAGTAACTTTATCGATTTGGATACTTTGAGTGTGTCGGCTATCTCCCACGTGGTAGAACACTGATTGTTCTGAACGTCTCCATTTGATCGCTATCAACTTCAACCGGTCTGCCCGACTGCGGAGCACCGTCCAGCGAGACATCTCTAGCACGAAACTTCAGGATCACCTTCGGCAAGTTCAATCAGTCACAGCGCCTCCTCCACACACTGTACAAATCGTTCCTGCATCTCAGTGGCAAAAACTCTTTCTTGCAGTAATAACGCATAATATGCTGAAATGCTGCTTATTTTCCTTTATCTTCGATATTGAAATGGCTACACAAAAATTCTCCAATTTTGATGAGTTTTTTTAATGCACGCTGATATGACAGCTGTCACAATACAACCTAACTGTTCTGAATGACGTAAGGACAACTAGGCACAACTAGAGCCGCCCAACGGAAAAAACCAATGAACTTTTTGGCCAACCCAAGAAATATATTTGCAAACAACCCTTACATAACTCTGTCAAAACAACCTATGTCAAATTTGATAGCTATGAAAAAAATGATGAATTCAGATTTAATTATATATAAAATGTATATAAATTTATTTAGGATGAATTAATGGAAAGTAATTACATTCAGTAACAAACGATTATTAGAGTTGAGAAGGTGTAACATTTCCCTAAAATCCTCTCCATGTAAACTCTTTCTAGGAAAACACTGTTTCAAGGACTTTCTAATTGATCTCTCCTTTTAAGGAAAAAAGAAATGGAAATTTGGAGAAGTGGTAGCTTGAGACAGGAAAAAAATTCTTCATTGAGTATCTAACAGGTGCCAGATACTTACATATGTTTAATTCTCATAATCTTTCATTTAAAATTTACTTTCTCACAGCTTAATTCTCACCTACTTTTTTTAACAGATAAGGAAACTTTGGTTAAAAACAAAACAGGGTAAAAAACACGGAATAACTCATCAAAAATCACTGAGCTGGCAGGTTAAAGCAGGGGCCTGAGAACTCGATCTCTCTCTGAATCCTGTATGGTTGCTGGTCACTATGCCGCCACTGAAATGCTGGTCTCACGGGCAAACTGCTAACAGAATGTGAGCCTCAGTGACAATGTCCTTCCAAGGAGCATTCAATTTTTTAAAAAGCAAAGATCCTCCAATAATCCCACCAATTGCTGACTGTCAGTAAATAGTTTTAAACGAGAGCAGGACCTTAGAGAACTTCTAGTGCTAACCGCTTTTTCACAGACTTTGACAGTGAAGCCCGGACAAGTTAAACGCCCTCCTGAAAAGTCCCCCCGCTTTTTAATAGCTGCGCTGGGGCCAGAACTCAGCTCCTCTGCTCCTTCGAGTACCCCTCAGAGCTACGAGCTCACCCAGGGACTCCTCGCTTTTATTTGAGAAGTAATTCTTAAATCAAACCAAAAATACTCGACTTCAAGTTTTCTCAAACTACAAGGTTCTAAACTAAAAGGCAGAACCCACGGAGAATCCCTGAAACGTCGCTACTGAAAACCTGGGCAAACTGGTGTGTAATCTTCTACCGCAACTCAAGTGTGTTTTCTCAACCAACTTTCACCATTAACTGACCCATTTCGGTTGAATTGGCACAGAACTAATAGAATACTACAGAGACAGAAGTGACTAATGTATACCCTAGTATGTCTGTTGTTTTCAAAGTTTAATACAAAGTAAAAATTATGTTCAAAGAAAATTTCA
>PVKM010028292.1:0-18369 GCA_004027735.1 Carollia perspicillata
TGTGGCTTTGGCTGCTGAGATCGCTTGGTGTTCAGAAAGGGAGAACAGAAAAGTGTCCCACCTCCACCTCTCCACGATGTCTACTTTCCCTCGCACTTCACAAATGGCGCAATTGAGTCTTGGCAACTCTCTGGGGTAAGTGCTAAAGCGAGTGTTTGAGAGACGAGAGAACCTAACTGTCTGCTCCTTACCTGGGTAAGGGTTGCCGTTGTCACCACTCTGCCGGGAAGCCCCACTGCTGATAATTACAACAAGCACTGTCTTGGCCAGCCCACAGCTTACCTGTGGTCCCAGGTAGGTTACCTAAACTGCTGGCTCTCTGTCTGCGCCTTCATAGATACATGTGTTTTGGGCGGGATCATTTTTCAGAATATTTCCTGGGCTTTCGTCTCCTGGGCCCATCTTCAAGCACGGGCTCTGTCTGCTGTGGGTCATCCATCTGAAACCTGTTGGCTCCTTCACAGTAACCTTGGACACACGTCGTATCAATATACTTTTAAATACAAAAGCAATTAGTTAGGGGCTTTGGGGACATAAGGATTATATTTGAGCTTGAATCCTTCCCACCGAGCTGTTCACACACAAGGAAAAGGAACAAACCCCCTTTCCCATGAGCTGGGCCAGGTCTGCTACCCGCCAGCGCCGAGGCCTAGTGAGGCAGGGCTGGAACGCTGGTGGGCCCTCTGCTCCCTCCATCGCAGCTCAGATCTGAACCGTACCACTGTTTGAGGTGATGGTGTCCTGTAGCACAGAGCTGCACAACAGAGGTCCCACAACTGTCACTCTTCTGCGACGATGCTGATGGTCTTTATGAACGTGAATCAATATCCTGCTTCCTTCACCAAATAGTCTTGCTGGGAAATATATCAGCTGAACTAAACTGTGTGTTTAGGGCTGCAGTCAGTTTACATCCTGGCACAGCTGCCAATCTCACTGCAGCCCAGTAAAGACCGGTTCACAGACTGACAGTGGTCCAGGGACCACATTTTAGCAGCATTGCAGTAGCGCATGTAGGAAACGCAGAGGGAGAAGGTGCTGATTAGAAAGGCGGCCCATCTAGCTGAGTGGGATATTTCTTCCTGGCGATAGGGAGTGAGGAAGCGGCGGGTCAGAGGGATGAAGAAAAGGACGGGAGCTGTCCTCTCCCCTACAGACATTTCATTTGATTGTGCTGTTAAGCCTTAGCAACAACAATGAAGTGAATTCCTGGCCACTGTACTGTGATTCTTGCATGTTGTTGGATTTCACAGTTCTTGATAAATGTAACAGCAGGAGGCCTGTAGGCATCTCCCAGCCTTCCTGGAAAACCTGAGGTTTGTTTCCAGGGCTCTGGGATGCAGGTTTTTAGATTGGTAGCGTCTCAGGAGAGGCTGAGATGAACACACCCAAAACAGCTCTTCCACTGGTCAGAATCTTACTGTTAACTGACTGGTGGCCAGAGGGCCCAAGGAGCAGGAAAGAGGCCTTGGTGGGTGCCCCCCCACCACCCAGAGTGGTCTGCCTTTGAGGGGTTGTGATGCCTGGGCTTGTATCCTGGGAACATACTGAGGATGTTCTTGGGGTGAGGGGCCCTGCTGATAGGAGGGTCTGTGACAGAGCAGGCCATCTCATGGGGAGGTGGAGAGAGAGAAGAAAGAGGAGTCCTGGGGTGGTCTTGGCCTCTCACTTGTCTGCTCTTGAGCTAGTCTTGAAAGGGTGCTGGAGAGGACCCACGCTGCCAGCCTGCTGAGGAGCAGGGGTGTTTCCTCAGGGGAGCCTCAGGAGGAGGTGGCCATAAGGGAGCCCACTTATACCGATTCCCATACAACACTCGTCTCCTGGGCTCCTCTTCAACGGTGGGCTCTGTGGGGGGCCCCAGAGCTGAGTCAGGCACACTCTGCCTGAGCAGCACTGAGCGTTGACCACACACAGCGCCTGTGCCCAGAGTTGGATGCACATTATCTAATTTAAGTCTCCTGGACTCCTTAGAGGAGGTGCTGTTTTATTACTCCCTTGACAGTTTTAGAAATTGAGATTTGGTGGCTTAGCCTATCTGAGGTATCCCAGCGAGGGATGGTGGAGCTAGGACTTAAACTCCACAGCCAGGCTCTAGATCAGTGGCTTTGACCTTGGCTTCCCATTTGCATCACCTGGAGAGCTTTGAAAATATACCCGTATCCAGATCTCTCCCTAAACCGATAAAATCAGAACCTCGGAGGGTGAGGCTGGGTGGTGGTATTGAAAAACTTCACTCCTAGGCTGCCTGTGTTCAGCCAGGGTTCAGGACTTTGTCTGCAGAGCCTGTGGCCCAGCCACCGCACTGCACTGCTCCAGCACCACTCATCTCTGCCGTGGCCCCTGATGCCACACATCATGGTGACTCTTGGGCATTTGTTTTTCTGTGCCGGGCCATCTGGCCCCAGACTGTGGCTCTCACAGACATCTCTGACAGGGGGAGGACCATGACCGTGTTGTAAAAGAGGTACCCTGACATCAGAGAGGAGTCAAGGACAGCTTCATGGAGAAGGCTGGAGAGTCAGCGGAAGGGTGACGGGTCTGAGAGGCTGCTAGGAGCTCAGCAGGGGCCCCTAGCCTTCACTCATTCATATGAACTGGATCCCCTAGGTACTGGGGAGCCATGGAGGGTTTTTGAGCATGGTAGTGGCCCCGTTAGGAAGCCATCCCCTTGCTAGAGCTCCTGTAGTTCCTGGGAGAGTCCGGGAAACCCAATTTGCTGAGAAATTCTCTGAAACATCAGGTTGTAAACACATTACCAGGAAAGAACCCATCTTTTTCTATGTGCACCCTCCCCATCCACACTAGCAATGCAAGGTCCCCCAGCCCACACCCTGCGGTGCTTCACCTCTCTTTCCCTCTGTCTCCTGTTTCTTCTCGAGAAAGCCCTCGTGTCAACCATGCAAACACATGTACATTTATGCTTGAAAACCTGCTTCGGATGCCATCGTGAACCCTCCCAGGATAGAGTTTAACCCCTTCCCCTGAACCCTCCTATACCATGTCCACAATTCTAGGGTTGCACCATCACGCTGCCACTGAAATTCTCTGTGGGCCTGGTTCCAGGAGGGGCTGTGAGCTTCTTAAGCAGAGTGCCTAGCATGTAATAGGGCTTAAGTCATTGTCAGATTGAATTGCTCCCCAAGGTCAGGAGTCCTGGAACACAAGAATTTTAGGAAACACCCCTAACCTCCTCTTGTAAACCCTTTTCTCTATGTCAGTGATATTCTTCATTGTCTTTACTTCCTTGGACCAGACAATGGTCTCAGAAGATCCTTTCTGAAGGACAAAAGGATTACCTGGCGGTATCCATAAGTTCCTGGCAGCCATTACAATGGAGTCCAGCCCAGCGTTTCACATTAGTTATTCTAGGGCCTGGAAAAAAACCAGACATGGATCTGGGAAATTGTGATACCGGTGAGAGAGCAGCAAGGAAAGAGGCCTCGGCTGGAGGGTGCAGTGTTTCGTGAGGGGTCGAAGGCAGGCGGGGATGTCACTGCACCAGGGGCAGCATCAGCGGGCTTGGGGGCTGCCGAATGGCCTGAGGGAGGCCGCTGGCTGTGTGTACGCAGAGAAGAGAAAGTCTTGAGGGGAGGACAAGAGCCCTCTGATGGGGAGGGGAGAGGGAGCCATGCAGGACTCACCGAGGGCTGGCGTCCTTCAGATGGGTTGGGATCAGATCAGCTGAGCTTGGAATGTGGACTGTGTGTGTGTGCGCACGTGTGCACATGTGCACGTGTGACCCACCAGTTCTCCCCCACGACCATGGACAGACTCAGGCTCCTGGGGCCAGCCAGAGAGGAGATTACTTTCGGGTTTAGTAGATTAAATGCTGAGGTTTCTGTGAATTAAAAGCCAAAGCGGCTTTGGAATGTTTTCACTATCTGCGCTGAGAAAATGAAATCTTTTTCATCTGGTAACACAGGGATAATAACGCCCAGATCCCAGGGCTATAGTGGGGATTGACTGAGATCCAGCACGTCAAAGCCACGGCCTGTGCCTGGAACACAGGGAAGCCCCGATAAATGGTGGTTCTCCAGTGAACTGAGCCCAGAGGATCTGGGCAGGGTGAGCCTGAAATAAGAGAGCTTCATTCCTTAAAGAGAGCAGCCAGTGTGCCCTTTCTCTTAGTGTCGTTTGGTCTTTGAGCTTCAGTCCTGGGACAGCGCGGGCTCGGGGTCAAACGTGGGTTCATTCCCAGCCTGCCACATCCTGATGTGGGATCTGCAGCAAGCTCTTTAACCCCTCTGGGCCTGAGTCACCTCATCGCGATAGGACTTATCTTACAGGGCTGTTGAAGGATTTGGCGGTCCCCTCTGCTCTTTCCTTAGCTCCTAGCTTCACCCTTAACCTCTTCCAGACTCTTCTCCAGAGAGTGGCCAGATAGGTCCTAGAAACTGAAGTCCGAACTTGTCTTCCCAAGCCCGTGGCTCCGAGCATTCAGAAGGAAATCTGGAGTCCTCGCCTTGGGCTGGCAAGCCCTCTGTGATCCGCCCTCTGCTCCCTCTCATCTCCAGTTTGGTGCCCCTTAGGCACTTTGCCAGCAGCCAGCTTCCCTGTCACTCCTAAGTGTCTGCTTCCAGGCCTTCGTACCTGCTATTACCTCTGCTGGAGTGCCTTTCCCCCCACGAATGGCATAGCTTCTGCACGGCATTGCCTCTCCACTCAGTTAAGCTCTGTTCCAGTCTCTGCCACCTCCTCCCAGAGACCACCCCCAATTTTTCTCTCTAAGCAGCATTCTCAGCCCTTCTCTGTTCCCTCATCCTGATGTACTTTTCTCTGTGGCACTTGGCAGTGGCTGACATCATCTCATATATTTATCTAGTGTTTGCTCCCTGGCCAGAAAGTAAGCTTCAGGAGAGCAGGGGTTTTGTCTGGTTCCCTGCTGTAGGCCCAGCAACTAAATAACTCTTTGCTCAATAGCTCTTTGGTAAAGAAATAAGCGAATAAGTTAGTGCCTGCAAACTGTAATTCCCACCACACAGGGAGCATTGGGAATTACTAGCCATAGAATGAAACAACTTTGAATTTGTAGCCCTAGCACCCAATTCTGGCCCTCTTTCCAACTTACTGTGCAAACTCAAGCACTTAACTTACCCTCTCTGGACCCCTGGGAGACCATTGGGCGAAAGGAGATACCAGTTCCTGCCTCGGCTGAGAGAGATCAGGGGTCATGAAAGGGCCAAGCTGATAAGGAGACCCCTTTGCCAAGCAAAAGAAGCCCCAGGAATATAAAGTAGAGGCCCGTTTTCTGTGAAGAAAGCCAGTGTCTCTGATTTCTCAATGTGCTGCCAGCTGGGCTATGTCAGGTGGTCATGGATAAGGGGGGATATTCCCTTTGAATGAAAAGTGAGATTTTACTGAGGCCACTCGGTTTTGCTTTCAAATAATTTCTTCAGGGCTCCCAAGTGCCTCTTCTTTCTTACTAATTAGCAGTCTACAGAACTTAAAGGGAGACTCTAATTAGGGAGAACTTTTGTATCATTTACTAGGGAAAGAATGAGGAGAGGGCTGCCTTGTGGGCCAGAGAGAACCTTCTGAATCTACAAGAAGGCCCTTTGGCTCCAGGCTCCAACTGGAGCTCAAGAGCAAAAACTGGAACCACAGGTCAGGAGGATGGATCTGTCATTCGAAACGGGCAACAATTATTATATATTAAATATAAATTCTGGAAAAGTACACAGGTCTGGGGCATCTGGGGAGCCTGGGGACGGGTCTGACTCTTGCTTGTCGAAGAAGTGCAATTATTGACTTTGCTACTAATGAGGAATGTGGAGTTTACAAGCTCAGGGCAAAAGGAGAGCAGCGGAACAGCCTGAACTGGTAGAGAAGATTCCAGAAACTGCTCTGCCATACTCTGACTCTGAGACCCCACCAGGAAGGTGGCAGGCCCACTCACTCCCAGTCCCTCTGGAAATCTGTGAAGGTGAAAAAATGTTTAAGTTCTTGTCCTAGTATTAGCTCAGTGTGTGTCAGCAGTGGAGGAAGTTTGCCTAGAGGGCAGATGCCTTGGGTCATACTAACATAGGCAGAGTGTGCTGAATGAGGGAGGTGATTGTCCTACCAACCTCCATATTGGTTAGCTCCAATAAAATTAGGGTTTTGGGGGTGGGGCCCCAATAATTGAGAGAGAATATCGACAACATAAAATTAAGGGGAGAAGTTGGTAGAGTGGTATGATTATTTTTTTTAGACCACTACTTAATTTATGGTGAGGCAGGAGAACCACAAAGGGTAAAGGGAATCTTTATGGCCATGGCATTGAATAGCCAAGTGGCTATGAGCAAGATCTTGGCATTACAGGTCTCTGAGTGGAAATCCTGGCTCCATGTTGCTAGCTGTGTGGCCTTGAGCAAATATTTGCCTCTTTGCCTCTGAGCCTTAGCTTCCTCATCTCTGAAAGAGGATAATAATGTGTTCTATCACAGAGGGTTTTTGTGAGGGTCAATTTGGGTAATCTATTATGTAAAATGCTTAGCACAGGGCATGAGCTCAGCCAATAGCAGCAATTATAAGTATGGTTATGCCTGCTCTGAGAAAGCAAGAGGCATCCCGGAAAGTATACAAGGAATGGGATTCTGGGAGGGGCTCCTGCCTGGGATGGAAATGCACTAAATGGCCTTGGAACTTTGGGCGATGGGACAGGCAGTGGCAGGGAGGTGAGTCCTGGTCTGTGCGGCAGCAGCTTTTCCAGGCTGCTCTGCTTCCTTGCCCTCTGCCTTGGCCAGGAAGATGCTTGTGTGACACTGTTTGTCCTGTGGGTGGGGAGGTGGGGATTGCTCTTAGATGTGGTCCCTGAAAACCTTCCAAGGATCCAGGGTGCGGGAGACGGTGGCTGGAAGGGTGTTTGGGAATGATGTGGTGATGCCAACACAGAACAGACCTAGGGGCTGCTGACTCCAGTCCCAGAAGCAAAGATCGCAGCCTCTCTTGTCTCCATTGCTCAGACCTGGACCAGCAGCCCAGCAATGGATTTCCATCAGGGGCCAGTGGGACTCCAGAGGAGATGTGCTTCTGAGCCCCATCTGCAGGGGGCTGGGGCTGTGGTTCCAGCTAATGCAATGACAGGGATGTGATGGGTCAGGTCTTAAGTGTCTGAAGCCCTGATAATGCTCCCTATATGGGATTGGAGTCAGCATCCCCCAGGGAATCCAGGTAAATATCATCCAATGTCATTCCCAAACACGTGGTTCTCAGGCCTGGTGGTCAGGAATGGAAGGGGGTCAGAGAAAGGAACAATGTGTTAGGCATTAGACACATATTATCTCATCAATTTGTGAGACAGATATTCTCATATCTACTTGACTGATGGAACAAATGATCACAGAGAGGTTAACCTAACTTCCAAGCTCACACAGGCAGGCAGCAAGAAAACTGACTTTGGCACCTGAGTCTTTGTGACTTCAAGGTCTGTGCTCTCTGCTCCAAGACTTGCTTTACACCCGAAGGCGATTCCTATTGGGTAGATGTCAGGCATCTAACCAAGGACTAGGTTTGAAAACAGGACAGGAAAGCCAGCTTGAGAACAGGACTTGAGGTGAGTGAGTGAGGTGTCAGAGACTATCCTGTCCACTGTTGCCCTAAGGAAAGGTTGGTGCTGGCTTCCTTTTGAAGGGGCCGGGGCGTAGTGGAGTCAACTGTGGGAAGAGCTTGGGACAGCAACTCAGTGGCTGCCTCCTGTTGTCGGGTTGCTTCTTTAGTGGTGGCAAAGGCCGCAGCACCGACTTCGACTGTGGCAGCGCAGACGGCACACGTGGGAGTCAGGGCAGGACATTCTCACTGGCTGTCCACCGGTTTTCTCTGCGGCCTTGGGCAAGCCACTCACACCACCTCCAGGGGTGTGTCTGGCTCTTGTGCACTGTACCGAGGCCTCCCAAACGTCAGAGTGCCTGGGAGTCATCTGGGGCTGATTAAAAGTTAGATTCTGTTTTAGGGAGACTGCAGAGGGCCCTGAGAATTTGCATTTCTAACCAGCTTCAAAATGAGGCAGACGCTGCTGTCCCATTCTCATCCTCTGGACTCTGATGCACACTGTAGACAGTGCGAGTCCAGGTGGTTTTCTTCCCTCGTGTACAGCCTGAGTGTTAACACACTGGGCTTGCACCACAGGGCACGTCCACCCGGCCTCTTGAAACTTCCTTCAGGAAGTCTTCTCGGACTTGCTTCCTGCACTCAACTCCTTCAGGTGCAACGTGGATCCTGGAACTTGATCTCCTAGGTTCGAAGCCTGTCGGGGCAGAGGCCTGTGTGACCTTGGGCACATTGCTTAACTTCTCTGTGCCTTGGTTTCATCATCTGTAAACTGGGGATGGTGAGAATGCCTATCTCACAGGGTTGAGGAGTAAAGGAGTTATTATTTATTTACAAAGCTCTCAGGGTGAGCCCTTTATAAATGTTCGTTCTCCCCATTATTTCTGTCATCATCACCATCTCTTTGCTCTCAGCTCCCCGCCAGCCCTGTCTCGTTAGCCTCTGACCCCAGTGCCCAGCACAGAGAAGTTGTTTGGAAGTCAAGTGGGGAGCCCATGGGCCAGGCAGAGCAGGGCTGGCTGCTTCTCACGAGATGCAGATTTATGGCCTGGAGGCCAACATGAGGGCCGACTGAGGGATTCTGCTGGGATTACCAGCTCCTCTCAGCAGTGCTGACCTTTTCTCCTCTTATCTGGGAGCTGACAGAAAACAGAGGGTGTCCCAGTTCCAGCCCCACCCTGCACCGGGGCCATGGCCAAAGCCTTTGTGCCCTGGGCCTGGGCCTGTCTCTTGGATTTTGCTCAGAGGCAGCCCTCTCCCATAAACCAAGCCTGGGGAGGGGGGTCTGCAGGCGTGGGGGCGGCGGTGCACTTCAAAGCTGCCAGGACAAGGCACCGGCCAGATCTGTTTCATCACGGACTCTCCTGTCTTCTCGCCAAATGCTGGGGATGCCGTGCCTGGCCAGGGGCTTGAGGGGTCAGTGCCACACTTTGACAGGATGCAGTCCTCTCTTCCGACCCAGGGCTAAAAAGAAAAATGCATGCACCCCAAACCACGGCTCTGCTGCCTAACATGAAATACTGCTTCTTAATCCTAAGCATAGCCAACTGCACCCGTAAGATAATTAGGGGCCCTTCCGTTGTTTCCACTTTAAAACTATTTTTTATGTCTCCCATTTTGTTCCCTTGGTTGCCTAAGGTGTAATTGCACCGCTGGCCTGGGCTTTGCTTGCTCACCAATGGGGTCCCCAGTTTTGTGCCTTGATATTAAGAACAGATACTGAGAGCTGAATGGGGCATTGTTTCCTGGCCAGATCAGTAGCTGCTGCCTGCTTTTAGCAAGTGAGCCGTCCAAGATTGGCAGCCCGACCTAGACCACGTTGTGGCTTGCTTTGATTACTTGCTTCCATCCAGCCTGAATCAGGAACTGATCATACATGTCCAGTTTTCATTTGCTCTCCCTCCCCCTTTCTGTTTTCCACAGTTGCAGGTTCAAGGAGTGCGTTTGGGGGTGAGCAGCCTATGCTGATTTCTCAAAAGACTGTGTGTTCCGGGGACTGGGCTGGAGGGGCTGGGGGCACCCTCCGCGTGCTCCCTGGTCAGACCCTGCAACCAAAGCAGAGGCCCAGCATCTAGGCATCTTGTGCGGATACGTCCCTGATTTGTGACCGGTGTAGGTTCTAAACACTTTCCTTAAACGGTGAATAAGGAACAACCCATTTTCCCCCAGAACCTAGGAATCACTTGATATTTTGCTCTTTTCACATTTTAACTGCCTAGATCTAAATATAAAACCACAGCATCTCATTTTAAAAGGATTTAGGAAAATGACCTACTGGTTACTTAAAAACTTTGACTGCAAGTCTTTATTATCCTGCCTCAGCCCCCCACCGCCTTTCTCTACTAGCTCATCGTGTCTGCTCATGAACGCCAAAAACCCACATCGAACCCCTGGAGCAGCGGGACTCAGCTAAGGAACAATGACAGGATGTTGGCTTGCAAAGTGTCAGCCTTTGCCAAATAAGTTTATCCTTTATTTATTATTTTCATTGTGGCTTAAAACACGCAGCCCTCAAAGCCAAGTCTCTAAACTGAAACGTATGGCAGGCCTGCCTCTGCTCAGAGTCCGCAAGGAGCGCGGACACGTTTCCCTTCGCTCCTCGCCAGCGACGGGGGCCGAGGACAGTGTGTTTTGAATTTACAGAGAGATCTACTGCTTTGGGCTCAGTTTTAGTACTTTTAAAAAGCAATCAATAATGGCCAGTTTGTAATAAGAAAAATTTATGAACTGACAGGCAAAATGTAATTACAGAGGGGATTCCTTGAAAGAAAAAAGAGGTGATGTTAACAGACATCCCGACAATCTGTTTGCACTCATTTTCATTCACATAAATGATGATGTGCTTCTGGGTGGAAGCAGCGTTCTCCAAAGGCTTCCCGGGAGCCTGGAAAGGTCTCTGCCAAAATTTTCACTAACGAAGGGCAACGAGTCTTTGCACGAACTTCCCACTCTGACCCCCTGAATGGGCTTTCCACAGCTATGACGAGGACGGTAACGCAGCAGCCGTCTGTTTGCGCACCTCGTCTTCCCAGTCCGCGAGGAGCTTGTGCGCTTTCTGGAAACCCGGCCAGGTAGCAGGCAGCCTGAGAGTCTCGGCTCCTTCCACCCATCACTTTTTCTTGCCGCTTTCTCCTTCCAGCCACTGCTGCCGAGGAGAGCCGGGGGACTTCCTGCCTGTAAAAGGCGCTTCGGGAGAGGGAAAGCAGAGCTTCTGGGAACACAGCACAAGTTGCCTCGCTGCTGCTTCCTCCTGATCGAACAAGACATCGAGCCAAGGTCTTTATACACAGTAAGTCTCAACAGAGGCTCGGAAAGAGATAATAATGAGATCTGAGACCTGTGTGTCATTTTCAGCTCCAAGCGCTTTTGATGCCAAAGTCCCTGTTGACCTTCATAGCCATCTTAAGGGACATTTATTATTATACCCATTTTATGATACTACCTGATGTATTACTATACCCGATGAGGAAATTCAGGCTCAACAAAATTACCTGACTTGCTCATGGTCACACAGCTTAGTAGGGCTTGAACCAGGCTTTGGACCCCCATGTCTCGAGCTCCTAAAGCCTGTGCTCCTTTGAACATCCCAAGAATGGAAAAACCAGTTCTTTTCAGAGGAACGAGGAACAGGACTGACGTTCTTGTTAAAGAAATACAGTCCAGGGAAATTGTACTTCAGTTTGTTGACTTTTAAAGGGAGACCACGGTTGCCAGAGGTGAGAACTGTTTTACCATTTTGCGTCTGTGACATGTGATGGTTTTCCAAGTGCTCCCACATCTTTGCTTGATGTCATTTGCAGCTCACCACAGCTCTGTGGGAGGGGCAGGGAAACATCCCCATCCTCACGTGGTGGAGGAGAAGCGTGAAGCCAGGAGGCTAAGTGACCTGCCTGGGGTCAGGGAGGGCACCCTGGGAAACCACAAGCTCCTGACCACAGCTCCATGACCTAGAAGGGGATTCTTTTTATTGCTTTTACAGAAAAACCTTAGCATGCTAGGAACAAAATAGTGGAGTCCTTCGTGCTTTGCTCTTTTTCCCTCCATGCTTACCTCTTGGTTGAAAGTCGACGATTACAAATCAAGTTGAGATCTGGGAGTCTGTGGACGCGGGCAGCATTCATAAAAAGAACAGTAATGGCAGGGTCACCCAGGAAAGGTGCCAGGGCCAGCACAGCCCCGCCGCAGCCTGACCCCCGTCCTGACATTTAGTCCCAGCTCTGGCACTGTGGCCTTGGCAGCACTGAAGCATAGAAGTGGATGATCCCATTTTACAAAGGTTTTCAGTAATGAAGGTGGAAACAAAAGGAGTTGAGACTTCATTTACCTGAAGATCCAAATACATAGCATCTTGCATTTCTCTGGGCATGACAGCCAGTTTCGGGTTTGGGTATGTACAGCCCTGCGCACTGAACCAGGCACAGTAATAATGAGTGATGAGTGTGGCTGGAGGCAGGCCGGGCTGTGGAGGGGGCGCTCAGCATTACCCAGTTGGCCTTATCAGCTAGGAATCTGGTTTGGGGTTCTCCATCCGTATCTCTTGCTTGTTTATAATAAAGCTGCAAACCCTCTAAATTCTTCTTGTTCCTTTTGGGTGTTGGGACCAGCAACAAGGCTTTGGTTCGGGGTAAGGTCTGCTCCCTGTATTTTTCTTTCCTCCAGGGCAAGGGGACCACCCAGAGCAAGAGCCATGGTGATGGCAGAAGCACAAAAGCCTAGCCAAGCTGCTCAACACACGAAGGTCTCTTCTTGTGTCACATTTGCAAACATTCCACCAGCCAAAGCCAGCCATGTGGCCAAGCCCGATGTCTGTGGGCCGGGAAAGTCTGCTCTGCCCACTCCAGTGAGCCCAGAGGGCAGTGAATATTTACTGAATTATCCAAACTATCCCACCATCTGCCTGACTCCAGCATCCTATTTCTTAATTGACTCTAACTTGGAAGGAGAAAAGAGTTGTGACTAACTATTACAGAAATCCCCCCGAACCCTTTAGATGAGAGCGACTGAGCCATGGGAATGAGGGTGGGGGACAACTTAGAGGAGGGGGACGGGGCAGTGCGGCCTCTCCCTGTGAGGGGCTGCCTTGGAGCTGGGGACGAGCAGACACTCCTGGGGAGTGCTTTGAGGAACCGTAGGACAAGAGGGCAGGACAGTGATGAAAAACAGAAGCCCTGGAGCCTGAATAAACGGGATCCATGTGCCCTGCTTCTTTGGTCACTGAGCATGTCACTTACCTCTCTTAGACCTCAGTTTCCTACTTTGTACAATAAAAGGAGGAGGATGCCAGATGGCTAACTGGGGGAGGGGGCAAGTGTGCAGGGAGAGGAGGCAGAAAGCAAGGACCACCTGGTGAAAGAGGTTGGCTCTGAAGGCAAATGCATTAGTATTTGAGAAGGTTCGGATCTCTTTATGGAAAGCGGGTGCTCCCTGACAAACTATAAGTTTGTCGGTAAAACAGGAGGAGATAGAGAGGTTGAATGAGGATGGTTTCTAGGTCCGCTAGTTAACATTTTCCCCAATTCCTTAAAGAAATGTTTACTGAGCTATACCACCATGTGCCCGGCACCAGTCTAAATGCTAGGACTACATCAAGGAATGAAACATCTGAGGACCGCTGCCTTCACAGTGGGATCGGGGAAGGCTGACATTTATTCAGCATGTGCTATATTTTAGGCACTGTGCTGGGCTCAGCATCACCATTGCAAGATGGGAACCATCGCATATACTCCGAGGATGAGAAAACTGAGCCCTAGAATAAATAACTTCCCAGCAGCCATCGGCAGCCTGCAAGAGGTGCAACCGATACCACTTGATCCCAGAACCTTTGTGTCCTGTTGCATCTCCAGGCACCAAGCTGGCAGTCTGCAAACGAGCCTCTGAGACTCTGGAGGGATGTGGGAGACTAGAAGAGAGGGGATGACAACAGCATGTTAGGGTGAGTTCCAGAGACGAGAGATGGGACAGGGGCACTGGGCTGGCGGTTCCAAGGTGGGTGTTGGAGTGTGGGCGAGAGTCCTGCCTGCAGGGGCAGTCCTTCCTGGCCTGTCCAGAGGGGAAGAGTGACCCTTTTTTAACAGTTAGAAAGCAGGGTTGTTCCGGAGGGATGACTGTGAGCTGCTTCATCCGTAAAGCCCAGCTAGCTCTCATCACTAGTGTCAAATGCCTAAAGATAACAGGGCTGAGGCTTGCCTGAAATCAAAAAGAAATCAGGAACAGATGTTAGAAAACCAATTTTTTTTTTTTACTTTGAATGTGAGGATAAGCCTCGAGATTATTGGCAGAACTCTGGCACATATCAGAAACAATTAGCTGCCTGGCGCGAGACTGAATGGAATCCCCAGCTTCCTCTTACTCCCTTCCCAGATCAAACTAGACATGCTTCAAAGGACTGGACACAGGCTTCCCCATGGATAGATGGGCCCCATGCTTGCTATTCTGTTTGGCCTTCAAGGCTCTTGCCTTGCTCCTCCCAACCCACCGTCTGCTTTACCTTTTTTTCTCTAATCTCCCCTATCCGCCACTAATCATGCAAGCTTGGCAGGTGCACACACACACACTCATACATGCAAAAGACATGCAACTTCCAATCCTGGCAACTGCCTCAGGGTTTATAAGGGGGTCATTCTCAACCATACAGGGACAGCCGGGGACTTATAATCTTCTCGTACACCAAGGCTCCTCAAAAAATTCTTTCTGTGCAATTTACTCTAAGTTATTCCAACTGAATGGGCTTTTGACTGAGGCTTGCTTTGGAAGTTCCATGAGTGGGGTTTCAAAGACACTATTAGTTGAACTCCTACTGTGAGCTAAACACTGTACAAGCATATTCTAACTTTATTCAGGGTCACTCTAGCCTGTGAACCTAGATGAAGTCTCTGTGGTTGTTGTATCCCATGTTTCATCGGTTCCTGCCCCATCCTGTGGAACTCCCTGGTCCAGTTTGGAGGATCTTAGGATGGTCACCCAGCAGCTCCCGAACCAGCTGATTGGCTTTTATGACCATGCAGCCTGTGTCAGAGTCTTCCTCACCTGCTCTCCTGCTCATGACAGTTGTTAGAGCTCTGACATCAGTGTCGGGGGCCAGGTCCCCAAATGCTCCTCAATCTGCCACTCTTCAGAGGCTGGAATGTGGCTATGCTCTACCTAGGACTTCCCTCCATCGACCCCACATTTGCGTTGCTTGGATCCCAGACTTTGTTGGTTATAAACCGTGTTTTATCAACATCTTCTGGAAATGTATTCCTCCCTTTTCTGCTTGCAGCTCCCCTCTTCACAGAACTTATACTAAGTTCCTTAGGCTAAGCTGGGTGACCAAGATCCCTGACAGATATCCTCTTGTCATTACTGTCCATGTTTTTGCCCTTACCTTTCTCCTGCTTACATTCCCTTCTCTCCAATACAACAAGGAGCCCGAGGTCTCTGCCCCATGCCTTTGGACACACCAAGACATGTCCGACCCTAAATCTCCTAGTGGTATGCACCACTTAATCTCAGGATATATTACCTGGACTTTTCTCAACAATCCTTTGAGGTTGACCATATAATTTTGTGGTCCAAATCAAGGGGTGAAGGCTGAAGGCGACTGAGGAAACATAACTGAACTGTGCTCCGAAAGCCCTGGGTCCTAGACTTGGTTTTGCCATGAATCCTGATGTGACCTTGGGCAAATGGGTTCTCCTCTGTGGCTTTTAAACACCCACCAATGAACTGAAGGCAGCAAGAAGATGATTCTCCAGATTTCCTTCCTGTTCCAACAAGAGTGATGCCTAGTTGAAGAACAGACTAGGAGGATGTTCTCAGCAGTGTCCTTGCTCACCTGGCACCTGACCATGCACTTCTTGAACATCCTCAGTAAGTACATTCAGTGATTAAAGAGTGGAGTCAGCTCAATACCTCTCTTTGCTCCAGAGGCTCTCTGCTCCAGTCTGGGAGCCTTGTGGCTGGCTCTCTGCGTTACACCGTGGCCTCACCCAATGGATAGGGTGCCGGTACCTGCCGGACCACTTCTCCTCCTGCTCTCCCTTCGTTCTCTCCACTTCAGCCACACTGGCCTCTGTGTTGGTCCTTGACACACAAGACACAGTAGATCCAGGGCTGTCCCCTCTTTCTGAGGCAATTTTATCTCAGATACCTGCAGAACTTGACCCCGCATCCTTCTGGTCTTTGCTCAAATGTTAACTGATCAGCAAGGCCTTCTCCGTAGCCGCTTCCACCACAGTTCCTATCCTCTTTTCTGGCTTTATCCCCTATGCCCAGCACTTATTACCATCTGACATACTATATATTTCACTTATATTTTTGAAACACTGTCTGTCTCTGCACATTGGGATGCAGGGGCTGGGTCAATTTGCTCATTTTTGTGCCCCTAGGATCTAGGGCCTGGGCTAAGATGTCATACAACGCCAGGAAGCACCCTTCACATGTAATATAATGTAGACGACAGTGTAGTGGCTCTACCTAAAACAGTGCCTGACACATAGTTGGCACTTAGTAAATAAAATTTTGTGGCATGAATAAGCTGTCTATTCTTGGCACAATTAAATCTCTTGGAAGTAGAATGCAATGTCTATACTTGAGTTTTCCATTCAAAGGGAATAGAGGCATGAAATACGATGATACAGCCTTATGATTTAAATAAAAACTGTTCCCCCACCCTGCCCAAAGATTTAGGCCAGCCTCTTCTCCACCCTCGCCACTGAACCAGGTGATTTAATAACCAGGGAGGGTAGCCTGGAGGCCTATGAGGGTGACAGCTGACACAGAGATTCAAGTTTATTTATTGTCATCTTTGGAAGACATTCTCACGGGTTTCTTGCATTTCTGAATGTCCTGCAAGCAGCTGACTGCCTTTATCCCAGACTCTCTTTTCAAGGATGTTTGTATAGCCAACAGCCTTGATAAACAAAGATAGTGCCTCCTTCTGAAACAACAATCAGAGAGGATAGGTGTCCATTATAAAAGATGTGGGTTCCCTAAACGGAGAGTTGCTCTCTTGTGGTGCATTCTGGTGAGTGTGCAAGTATCATTGGGCCCACCTGTGAGAACTGGGGCTCTGGGAGACAGTGCAAATACCAGTACTCTGGCTATTCTGTTGGTGCCTCTTCTCTTCCCTCTTGTCGTCCAGTGCAGCTTTCGTGAAATGTAATCTGTTAGTCCCAGTCCGACAAAATCTAGACTCATCACAGTTCTTGCCACTCATTCATTCTTTTTTTTCCATTTAACATTTAAACATCTTTTATTGAGTTAATTACAAAACAAATACCTGTTTGCTGTGAAAATGTTAAATAAAGCAGGAATGTAGAGAGTTTTAAAAAGCAAAAAGCTCCTTTCCCCAACTCCTTCTCCCCACAGACAGCCTCTGTCAGGAACTGGTATCTACTTTTCCAAACATTGGTGCGTGCATATGTAATCTCCCTCTGCTACGTGCATGCCGTCTCTCTCTCTCAGACTCACACTCACACTCACTAATTTAATTTGAATTTTTAAATTAAGGCAATTGCACTGGAAAGGCTATTATGGGCACTCCTCTGTGTCAGTACATACAATAATCCCCCTCTTTGGAACACTATATTTCTCCACCCTGTGGGTCTGCGCAGGCCTGTGGCCTCCATGGGAGGAGGGCCTGTGCAAAGCAACGGAGATACACCAGATGAAGGATGCCCAAATCTGCCATTTTGATCCAGACATTTTGATGTGAGTATTTAAATTAGCATTATGCTAACACTGATGAATTTCTACTATAAAAATATTTTCAACCCCCCAAAGGCCTAAGGCCAATTCAAATCCTTGATTATTTTTATAATTAAACTATTAATTAAACCATCTCTATTTTTTTTTGTTGTAATTGTAGGTTACTAAAATAACATTTTTATTCATTCCTTTTCCATGAAAACTTTGCAATAGAGATCTGATTAGTGGATCAGTTTTTGATACCTGTCAAGTTATATTGATTATAGATTTGGCTTTAGTGAGTTTTCTTCCCAGCCATTACTTCTATCAGGTTCAATTTTCCTGGGTCAAATTGTATATATCTACATATTAGCATTTCTATTTTTATCCCTTGTCCATTTTTATTTCATGTTATTTTTTAAAAAGTTAATATTCATTAATACTTGGATAAAAGACTGCATAATAATTATTTATAGCAAATCCTGGAGAGCTGTGAGCAATCACTCTCAGTGTTCCTGAACGGCTTTCTGGCCTTGCACTGGTCTCTTGCATGGCTCGTCCAAATTGCCTCTCTCTTTCCCATCTCTGTGCCTACGGCACGTCCTTCCTGTGCCCTTGTCTAAGCCAATAGCAAGTGGAGGACAGAACATGTAGAACCAACTATCCTCGTAGCCACAACGGTGAGGCCAAAACATCCTGCTTTTGGTGTATGAATGCAAGACGTGGTTCCTGCTCTTCTAGGTGTACAGGAGTAGGAATAGATACAGAAGAGAAGGGTAAATCACTTGAGCCACAGCTGACAGAATCAAACTCGGTGCTCTGAGAAAATAGAGGAATATTCAACGACCTCTTCTTGAAGAATTGAAGATGGAAACAACAACCATGTTCACCAGTCCCCCCTAATATGGAAATGGATGTATTCACAGAATGTTTCAAGAAAAAAGTTAAAATATAGATTAGGGAGAAATGCTTTTTTGGTTTACTTTCAGTAAGCTAGAACCTTCCAATTACTTACAATCCTCCCTCCCTGCCCCCTGGCCCTTCCTTGAACACTCTGGTTAATCAAGGTTGAACGGTAAGCCCTAGGGGTCTGAGAGAAGTGCTCTTGAGTTTAGGGAACATTTGACTTTAGGGACAGGAAGACAGTTATGTGGTGCTGTGTCTTTCAGACACAACAGG
>PVKM010028293.1:0-18390 GCA_004027735.1 Carollia perspicillata
CTTCATGCTTTTGTATTTATCTCTTAAGGACGGGAATTCTCCTGAATAGCTACAATACAGTAATCACACTCGGAAAACTTAATTTAGATTCATTACGACTAATACCCAATTTTTTTTCCAATTTTCCCAATTGTTCTTAAAAGGCCATTTATTGCAGTGTTTTGATCCATTTTTTCAATTGAAGATAATGAAACCCAGCCCTTGCTGGTTGGCTCAGTGGACTGAGTGCCGACCGAGTCCGCTCCTCAGCGGAACGAGGCTGCCGGTGTGACTTCAGAGTCTGTAGGCTGAAGGCCAAAGGCACTGCACACAAGCGCTGTGCTCTAGTTGATAAAATCGTTTCCTTCGGGGTTCAGATGAACAATTCAGATATTGGAATTGAACGATTAAGTCACTGGATAGTGATGAAGGGGGGCTAGGTTTCTCACTGTCGGAGCGGGAACTACAGATAAGCAAGGCGGGGAGGCTGCAGTATCCACGTGGCAGCAGATTCAAGCTGAAGACGTCAGTAGGAGCTCAGTCTTAATGCACCTGTGGGTGGCTACGTAGAGAGCTGTACACAGACAGGTGTGTGCACGTGGTTTAGAATGCACACTGTTTCCCTTGTTCTATCGGCTGAGATGGTCCTGAAGCAACAATATTCCAGTAGCAACGAATACATCTAGCACCCAGATGTTGGTCTGTAATACCATTCTTTACTTTTTACTTTTTATTTTTTAAATATATTTTATTAATTATGCTATTACAATTGCTGCATTTTTTTCTCCCTTTTATTCCCCTCTACCTTGCAACTCCCTCCCACCAGCATTTCCCTCCCTTAGTTCATGTCCATGGGTCATACATATAAGTTCTGTGGCTTCTGCATTCCCTATACTGTTCTTGCCCTCCCCCCATCTATTTTGTACCTACCGTTCATGCTTCTTATTCCCTGTACCTTCCCCCTGTTCTCCTCATTCTCCATTCACGGGAGCCAGGACTCTGTGGAGAAATGACTGCTTCTAGTATTGGGGCAGTAGGTGTACAGGATGAGCCTGGAGCATCTTGAGGAGTAAAAGAAGTACTAAAAAAAAAAAAAGACCCAAAAAGCAAACAAAAAATCCCAACATTGACCCAGTGTGTCAAAAGGACGTGGGAACCAACTTAAGGAGCGCCCAATGGCCAAGCCAGGATAATCCAAGCAACAAAATAAATAAAGAAGTGTTGGATTAGAACCCAAAGTATAAAATAAATACCAGTGAGCCCATGCTGAGATAAATAAATGATTGAATAAATAAATAATTTATGAGGAGGAGACAAATTTCCCTTTTGCACAAGATGTTCAGATTAATTATGTAGATACTGCGCTCTCACCAGGGAGAGCATAAATCCCCGTGCAAGCGTGGGCTTCGCATAGTGATTTCCTTCCGAAGAGCCCAGCAAGGAGAAGGGGGGAGAGAGTGACTTTACAGTGGAAAACCTGACAGACATGCCCCTGGTCTGGTGATCAAGGTCAACATCAACAGGGATCGACTATGCTGATCAACTATGCTGATCGTACCCTTGACATGATGTGATGAAAATGGCACTTCATCCATCTCTGTGGCTTTCCACCCCAAACCCATACCCTACTCTAATTATGATAAAAACATAAGACAAGTCCCATTTAAAGGCTGTCCTACAAAATACTTGACCAGTACTCCTCACAACAATAAAGATCATTCAAAACGAGGAAAACACGAGGAACTATCACAGCCAGGAGGAGCCTAAGGAGATACGACCCAGAAATGCAACGCGGAATCCTGGATGGGATTATGAGAAAGTATTAGGTAAAACTAAGGAACTCTGAATAATGTATGGGCTTTTAGTTAGGAATATTGTACCAATATTATCTCATTAGTTATAACACATGTACCATGGGAAAATGCTGGCAGAGTGGAATACAGGACTTACAGTAACCACAAAGCAAAAACCTGCCGTGGATTCACAAAAGGTGAATGAACTCATGTCAGCTATTAAAATAATAGGAGAAAATGAATATGGGATTTGTGGGAACTTTCTATACTATCTTAATTCTTTGGTATAGCTAAAACTGTTTTTAAAAATAGAGCCTACTTAAATTTTTTAAAATTAATCTTCATTATATTTTTTCCATTACCATTCAGTCCCCTTATGCCCTCCTGTTCCCGGCAATCAACACACTGTTGTCCATGTCCATGATCCTTTGTCCTTTTTGCTCAGTCCCGCCCCCCACCTCCCCCTACATTAGCTGTCCGCTCTCCATCTGAGTCTGTCAACTTCACTCATATGTGGAATGTAATGAACAAATTGAACTAACAAGCACAATTTTTTTGAAGAAAAGCTTCATTGACTGATTCCTTTTATGTAGAGAGCACGAATCAAACCCTAACCCTAACCCTTCCTCCCCGAATTAAAATTGAGCTAAATACCCTCTGTCATTCCTCACACTAGGCACTTTCTAAATACTTCAGCACCCTGGACACGTACCCAAGAATATGTACGTACATTTGTTAAGAAGAGAAACCCAGATATAAATGCATTCTTTCCTATTCTTATCAGAACTGAGCAGAATATTTTTTTCTTGGATTGTATTTGCTTTTATCTACTGCATGTCATTCTGGTTTTAGATCTCCATTTCAAGAAAGTGAGCTAAATACAATTCGGGCTCCCTTATACAGCCTCCCACTCCCTCTTAAAACTATTGCATTGATGAATTTCAAGCAATTCGTTTAAATTCCATGCCTCATCCACGAGCTCATTGTTTGAAACCAACAACTGCTTTGACTGAATTTGTAAATGAACTGACAGATTATGCCAGCAACATGACTAAGACATGTCTCATTGTGTCCCTCCCTCAACAACAATAACCTGACATCTGTCCACAATCAGAAGTGCCATCGTGAGACCTGTGTGAACAAGCACCACATGCCAAGGGGCCCAGGAGTCGTCTCACCCACTTGCACCTTGGTTAATAGGCGTACAGACCCGGGTCTGGGCAGCAGACCCTGCCGGGGCTCATGAGCTGACTCCATGCTCTCTCAGGTATGATCCTGGAGCCCCTAGAGAATACTGCTTTAGGCGATCGGCCACAGACAAGGGAGACTTTGTTAAAAGTCCAGGTTTCCAGGAAGAAGTTCCAGCACGCTGCTGGAGCAAAAACACCCCAACCAACCAACTAACCAACCAAACAAAAATCAAGTTTGGACACACGGGAGAATAAGAGAAATGGTTTGACTTTTCCTGCGCCATCCCTCCCCAACAGTAGCACAGCTCGGGACCAAAAGAGACTTTCTTGGCCTGCGGTTTCTCTCTCAGCGAATCTGAGGTCACACGTGAGTGCTCAGCCTCCTCAGCTGTGCAGGACTCTGCCGAAGAGGCCTGTTTCTCTCTCGCCCCACCCAAAGTACTGAATTGTGAGCCGCACGACTGGGGGAATGGGAAAGTGCTGGGACAGTGGCAAATCGGACTCATGGTAACCACAAAGCAACACCTACAGTACATTCATAAAAGATAAAGAGAAGAGCACAATTTTACAGAGGAGCACACATCAAAGCATACCTCTACAGAAAGTCATTAATTCAGAAAGAAAAGCAGCAAGAGAGGGAACAAGGAAACTACAAAACAGCCAGGAAACAATAAGATGTCATACTAAGTCCAACCAATGTAAATGAATTAAATTCTCCGACCACTATTGGTCGGAGAGTAGATAGAGTAGATGGATGTATTAAAAAAAACAGACCATGACCCAACTATATGCTGCCTACAATAGACTTACTTCAGCTTTGTGTTTAAAGACAATAGATTCAAAGTGAAGGGAAAGAAAAAGATATTCCATGCAAGTGGAAACCAAATGAGACCAGAGGTAGTGATTCTTATACTGGTATAAGACAAAAGAGATTTTAAGCCAAAAGACAAAGAAGGTCATTATATAATGATAAAAGGATCAATTTCATCAAAAGGATATAACTTTCGTTAATATATATGGACCCAACATTGGAGCACCTAAATATACTAAACAAATACTAACATATGAAGGGAGAAATAGACGACAATACAATCATATTATGGGACTTCAATATCCTGCTTTCAATGATGGATACATCAGCTAGACAGGAAATCAATAAGGAAACATTGGACTTGAACTATACACTGGACAAAATGGACCTAACAGATATATATGGAATATTCCACCAATAACTGCACAATGTACATTCTTCTCAAATGCACATGGAACATTTTCCATGGTAGATCATATGATAAATCACAAAACAAACCTTAGCAAATTTAAGAGGAACCAAATCATACTAAGTATCTTTTTCTATCACAATACTATTAAAATAAAAATCAACAATAAGAGAACTGGAAAATTATCAAACATGTGGAAATTAAATGACCACTTATGAACAAGAGAAATAAATACATATATTGAAATAAATGAAATTGGAAAGAGGGAAGTTTATAGTAGTAAACAACTATATTAAGGAAAAAAACCCAAATAAAGTTATACCTCAAGGAACCAGAAAAAGAGAAAAGAAAAAACTACTAAGCCCAAAGTTAGCAGAAGGAAGAAATAAAAATCAGAGCAAAAATAAATGAAATAGAGCCCAGTAAGACAATAGAAAAGACCAATAAAAATGAAAGCTAGTTTTTGAAAAAAGTAACAAAATTGACAAACTATGAGCTAGAATAAGAATAAAAGACAGGAGAATCAAATTAATAAAATCAGAATGAAGGAGGAGACATTACAACCAATACCACAGAAATACAAATGATCACATGAGGCTACTATGAACAATTATATGCCAACAAACTGGATAACCAGAAGAAACAGATAAATTCCTAGAACAATACAATGTACCAAGACTGAATTATAAATAAATAGAAAATCTGAATAGGCCCATAATGAGTAAGGAGATGAAATCAGTGATCAAAAATCTTCCAACGAAGAAAAGCCCAGGACCAGATGGTTTCCTTGGTAAATTCTACCAAACATTTAACAAATTTATGCCAATCGTTCTCAAACTCTTCCAAAAAACTGAAAAGGAGAGAACACACTGAAAGTCATTTTATGAGGCTAGCATTACCCTGATACCAAAGCCAGACACAGATACTACAAGAAAAGAAAACTGCAGGTCAATATTTCTGACCAATACAGATGCAAAAATCCTCACCAAAATACAAGAAACTGAATTCAGTAGTACATTAGAAGGATCACACACCATGATGAAGTGGGATTTGTCTCTGGAATGCATGGATGACTCAACAAACACAAATCAGTGAATGCAATATACCCCATTAATAGAATGGAAGATAAGAATCATATGATCATATCGATAGAGATAAAAAAGCATTTGAAAAAAGACAAATTCCTTTCATGATAAAAACTCCACAACTTGGGTATAGAAGAAACATACCTCGACATAATAAAGCTCACAGCTAACATCATATTTAATGGCAAAAGGGTGAAAGCTTTTCCTCTAAGATCAGGAACAAGATAAAGGTGCCACCTCACCACTTCTGTTCAACACAGTACTGGAAGTCCTAGCCAGAGCAATGAGGCAAGAAAAAGAAATAAAAGGTAACTATAGTGGCAAGGACAAAGTAAGTTTTTTCTTTATTGGCAGATGATATAGTCATATATAGAAAATCCTAATGACTGCAGCAAAGCACTGTTAAATGAATCAACAAATTCAGTAGATTTGTCAGCTATAAAATTAACATACAGAAATTAGTTGTTTTTCTACATGTTAACAATAAAATAACTAAAAAGGAAATAAAGGAAAAATCCCACTTATAATAGCATTGAAATCAATAAAATACTTAGGAATAAGCTTAACCAAGACAGTGAAAGACCTGTACACTGAAAACTATAAAAACTTTGCTGGAAGAAATCAAAGAAGATATTAAATAAATGGGAAGATATCCCATATTTATAGATCAGAAGAATTAATACTGTTAAAATGGCCATACTACCCAGAGCCATCTATAGAGTCAATATTATAGTTCCTCTGAATAGTCTCTATCATAACTCCAAAAGCATTTTTTCACAGAAATGGGAAAAAAGTCCTATAATTTGTATGGAACCACAAAAGACCCTAAATAGCCAAAGCAATCTCAAAAAACAAAACAAGCTAGAGGCATCACATGTCCTGATTTCACACTGTAGTACAAAGCTATCGTAATCAAAACAATATGGTATTAAAATAATAATAGACACATAGATCAATGGAATAGAATTGAGAGCCGAGGAATAAACCCTTACATATATAGTCAGTTTAACATTTCATAAGGGAGCCAAGAACACTTAACAAAGAAAGAATAATCTCTTCAATAAGTGATGCTGGAAACTAAGTAAATACATGCAGAAGAATAAAACAGGACCTCTGTGTTACACAACTCGTAAAAATTAACTTGAAATGGATTAAAGCCTTAGAGATAAGACTTGAAGTTGTAAAACTTCTAGAAGGAAACACAAAGG
Source organism: Carollia perspicillata (assembly GCA_004027735.1). Classification (NCBI taxonomy): domain Eukaryota; kingdom Metazoa; phylum Chordata; class Mammalia; order Chiroptera; family Phyllostomidae; genus Carollia; species Carollia perspicillata. The sequence continues at coordinate 6,476 of PVKM010028293.1, forward strand.
AAAAAATCCTTGACATTGGTCTTGGCAAAGACTTTTTGGATTGACACCACAAGCACAAGTAACAAAAGCAAAAATAAATAAATAAGTGGGACTGCAATAAACTAAAAAGCTTTTGCACAACAACAACAAAAAAATGGCCAACAAAATGAAAAGGCAACCTACAGAATGGGGAAAATATTTGCAAATCATATATCTGATAAAAAGCTAATGCTCAAAATATGTAATAGATCCATACAGCTCAATAGCAAAACAAACAAACTAACAAACAAAACAAAAATAATCTGATTTAAAAAATGAGCAGAGGAATTGAAGTCACATTTTAAAAAAAAGAAGACATAAGTGGCCAACAGGTACATGAAAGGGTGCTCAACATCGATCATCACCAGGAAAATGCAAGCGGAACCACAGTGAGCTATCGTCTTACATCTGTTAGACTGCCCATCATTAAAAAGATAAGAGGTGATAAGTATTGGTGAGAATGTGGAGAAAAGGGAACCCTTGTGTGCTGTTGGTGAGAATGAAAGTTGGTACAGTCTCTGTGGAAAACAGTACAGTTTCCTCATGAAATTAAACAGAAAAATACACAGAAGAGGGGTTACTGGTTCACATGATGGCTCTATTCTCACATTTTTGAGGAGCCTGCATACTGTTTTCCACAGTAGTTGCACCAGTTTGCATTCCCACCAGCAGTAAACGGGGCTCCTTTTCCTCCACACGTTCTCCAACACGTATTACTTGTCTTGTTGACGACAGCCATTCTAACAGGTATGAGGTGGTACCTCACTGCAGTTTTGACTTTTTTCCTAGTAGCAAGTGAGGTTTTCCTTTCATCTACTGGCCATTTGCATGTCTTCTTGGGAGAAGTGTCTTTTCAGGTTCTCTGCCCATTTTTAATTGAATTTTTTGTTGTTGAATTGCATGAGTTCTCTATATACTTTGGATATTCACCCCTTGTTAGAGTTGTTGTTTGAAAATATCTTCTTTCACTTGGTTATCTTTTTGTTTTTCTGGTGGTTTCTTTCACTGTACAGAAGCTTTTGAGTTTGACACAATCCCATTCACTTATTTTTGTTTTACTTCCCTTGCCTTCAGGGTCAAATTCATAAAATCCTCTCCAAGACCAAGGTCTGTTTAGTACTATATTTGCTTCCATGCAATTTATTGTTTCAGGTCTTATATTTAGGCCTTTGATAATTCTGAGTTAATTTTTGGATATGAGGACAAAGAGCAGTCTAGTTTCATTCTTTTGCATGTGGCTTTCCAGTTTTCACAGTACCATTTACTGAAGAGGGTTTCTTTTTTCCATTATATGTTTTTGGCCCCTCTGTCAAAAATTATTAATATTTGCCCATACACATGTGGTTTATTTCTGGTCTCTCAATTCTGTTCCATTGGTCTGTGTGTCTGCACCCCTCTTCTGATTATCTACCCCAAATATTTGAAAACATTTATTTGCAAAGACATATGCGCCCCTATGTTCACTGCAGCATTATTCGTAGCAGCCGAGACATGAAGACAACCAAAGTGACCTTTGATAGATGACTGGATAAAGAGCGTGGTACATGTACACGATGGAAGACTACTCAGCCACAAAAGATGAAACACTGCCATTTGTGACAACATGGATGAACCTTGGGAATTTCATGCTAAGTGAATGAAATAAGTCAGACAGAAAAAGTCAAGAACCATATGGTCTCATTCATATGTGGGATATAAAACTGAAAGCAGCAAGTGATCAGGCAAGAAAAACAAACAAACAGAAACTCACAGCCACAGACAACAGTGTGGTGGTTACCAGAAGGAAGCGGGTGAGGGTTAAAGAGGGTCTGGCAATAGGAAAAGACTGGACTTTGGGTGCTGAGCTCACAATGCGGTATATGGATGATGTATCATAGAATCGTACACCGGAAACCCATGCAGTTTTATTGACCAATGTCAGCCCAATTAGTTTAATTGAAAAAGAAGAAAAGAACTACCCCATGATCCTGCAATCCTGCGTCTGAGTTACAGCTAAGGAAAATGAAGTCAGGGCTGGAAGAGGTGTCTGCACTCCCATGTTCACTTCGGCACCCTTGGCAATGGCCCAGACGTGGAAGCAACCTGAGTGTCTGTCAGTGGATAGATGGACAAAGGAGATGTGGCAAGAATACATACAAGGGAATACTATTTGACCACGTGAAAAAATAAGATCCTGCCATTTGTGACAATGTGGATGGATCTTGAGGGTATTATGCTAAGTGAAATAAGTCAGACACAGGAAGATAAATGCTACATATTCTTACTTATAGGTGGAATTTTTAAAAAGGTTATTCATTTATTTTTAGAGAGGGGGAAGGGAGGGAGAAGGGGAGGGAGAGAAACGTCAATGTGTGGTTGCCTCTCAAGTGCCCCCTCCAATTGGGGACTCAGCCCACAACCCAAGCATGGGCCCTGACTAGGCATGGAACCAGTGACCCTTTGGTTTGCAGGCTGGCACTCAATCCGCTGAGCCACACCAGCCAAGGCCAGAGGTAGAATTTTTAAAAAGTCAAAATAATAAAAACTGAGTAGAATGCTGTTTGCCAAGGGTGGCAGGGGGCGGGGGGCAGAAATGGGAAGATGTTGCTCAGAGGGTGCCAGGTGCCAGGTGTAAGATACATGGTTCTGGAGATCTAATGTACGGCACGGGCACCACAGTCAAAACTGGACGATATACCCGCAAGTTTCTAGGGCAGAGGGTTTTAAATGTTCCTGCCACAAAAAAATAAAAAAGGTAATTATGTGGGATGATGGAGATGTTAACTCTACTATGGTAACCATTTCACAACATGTAAGTATCAAATCAACATGTTTTACACCTTAAACTTACACAGTATTTTATATCAACTATATCAATAAACCTGGTAAAATATATTGAAAGTTAATATTTTAACTTAAACAAATGAACCACCAGATAATTTCCTTATTGTGTAGAGAGACTTATGCTCATCCCAAGGATGCACAATAAATACACTCTGACTCCTGTCTTTTGTTCAGCAATGCACTTTGTATATATTAGCAAAATCACAGCTCTCTCAAACTGGAATCTGTTTCAATAGTACTTTCCCCAAGGAGTTAGCTGAGGTATAAAAAATATTGAATCATCATCATAGCATTTGGTGGCTCAAAGTCAGATTTTATGCCATGCATAAAACTGAACACAGTAATAAAATCAGACCATGGTGGAATAACTGCCAGGGGAATAGAGGAATTACAGGTCTCAGGTAAATCTGAGACCTGGAATTAGTTGCTACCTTTTTCAGTTCCAGGGTAAACCTTTCTGAAGACGGCAGAGAAGTTAATTAGGAACACCAGTGCTTGGAAAGAAGCTGGCTTACCTGTTGGGATGAGCATTCTCTCAAGGTGTGCCAGTCTGACCCACCCTTGACCGTCTGCTTGGGAAGGCTGCGTTAGGGACAGCTGTATAGCGTCAGCTAAGATTTTCTGGACATGGTCAGTGAGTGTGTGTGTGTACGTGCGTGTGATTAATGACTTGCTCAATGGTTCAACTTTTTCTTTTTCGACTCTCAGCATTCATCTTAAGTTTTCCTCGTCTTCTGAGCCCACAGCCCCAGCTAACAGTACTGTCCTATGTTGTGACACTGCATTCATTGCACTGTCATTATGTACTGCATTGTTAACACTACGTGCCATACTGTTAACTGTGTCTTATCAGTTCTTCCTCACTAGCCAAACCCTTCTGTTGGGTTGTTTGGTGCTATCCACCACTTCTGTTTACTAGAATCTTCCACATACTTGCTTCTGCTGATGTCATATGGATAAATGTCACTTTTTTATGTAGCAATGATTTTGAGGACTGGAGCTGTGTCCACAATTTCCTGCTTATCCCTTTTACCACCAGGACCAAATGGACTCAACCCAAATGCTGTCCTACACCAACTCCACAGAACTCCAAAACAATCAAGTTCATTCATTCAGACACATAATCAATCTTCTTTGATTGCAGTCATGTATCTGAGCGTCCTAAAAAATGCTCATTCTTGAAAGGACAGACCAAATATTGGATTTGGCGCAGCTGGTAGCAAGCCCAGCGTTATCCTTTGCTCTGTGCGTGTGGTGGGGGAGAGAAAGATTTGTCTGTTCTTTTATAAAAACAGTTGAGGGGAAAATGAAGGTGACTCCTCAGGCTGCCGGGAATCTTGCTCAGTTCAGAGACGCAGGATTAATCTTGTGCTGTTTGACAGTTTATCCATCTCTGTCTGAGCTTGTTGTCGCTGAAGTTACCTGTTTTTAAGTTGTCCCTCTGAGCAGCTTCCAGACATCCTTCTTTGCAGACACGGAGGCAGCTCTGAGGGTTCAAAGGAACAAAGAATTTCTTGGCGAAGTCTCTGCTGTTTGTCCCTGAGCTACCGGTGCCCCTGTGAGGAGCAGGATCTCAGAGCAGGGATCTATTCGCCCTCTGCGGCTTGGGGCGCCTACGGTGTGGCCCGCACAACCTCCCGGGGCCAAGCTCCAAGGGGGTGTCATTCTGCGGCCACCCTAGGAAGGTATTCCGGCAATCAGGCTTGTGAGCTGAAAGAGTCCTGGGCAAATACATGTGCAGCTTCAGAAATGTCGACTGTTGCTGAAATGTGTTGCTATGCCTCTCTAGAGAAATCGGGGGTGGAAAGCCGATTCCGTCCTCTGTGTCAGTTCAGATCAATTGGTGCGCAGTGGAAGGCTGTGTGGAGTCTCAGGCCATGTCTACTCTCAGGGGAAAAGGAGCTCAGTTAGAAACGTCTGTCAGGAGTCCGAGCCGGCCCCGCAGAGGCAGTGTGTCTGGGTGCCTCAGAGGTGCCACCACGGAGGAGACTTCCCTGGGGGTGCGAGACTGTGGGGCGCAGTGGTCACAGTGCTGTCCCACGTGCACGTGGGAGCTCTGATGTGGCAGAAAATGCAGCTATTGCTCCCAAGGAGAGTGTCTGTGGAATGCAGCATGTGCTACCATTAAGTGGGTTTCCTGGACGGGATCTATTACATAGACTTAATATTGGGTTGGCCAAAAAGTCCATTTGTGTTTTGGAGCTCAGTTGTCTTTAACTTCATTCAAAACAACTGTGTTAGATTGTATTGTGACAGCTGCCACATCAGCGTCCATTTCATTAACCTTATGAAAACGGTGACTTTTTGCACAGCCATTTTAATATTGGAATATGGAAGAAAATGTGCAACATTTTTGGCATATTATGCTTTATTAGTTCAAGAAAGGTAAAAACACAACTGAAATGCAAAAAAGATTTGTGCAGTGCGTGGAGAAGGTGCCATGACTGATGGGTCGAATGTGTCATAAATGGTTCACAAAGTTTTGTGCTGGAGAATGAGCCGCGGTTGGGTGACCAGCTGAAGTACATTGAGATCAAACTGAGACACTGAGAACAAGCAACATTCTACCACGTGGGACGTAGCCGAAAGACTCAAAATATCCCAATCAATAAAGTTATTGGTGAACACGAGAAATGTGTCTTTTATTTTACAGAAACAAATGAAACGAACGTTTTGGCCACCCCAGTAACACAAGTGTGGCGAGTCAATGTCCCACGCTGGGCAAGTCCCGCACTCCCTGAAAATGCTCTAAACTGGTGCTTCTCCAGCTTCACACACACACCAGTCCCCTGGGGAACAGATTCTGTTTCAGCAGGTGTGGGCCAGGGCTCAGTTCAGCCTTTCTAGCATGTTCTTCAGGGACGCCCAGGCTGTTGATGATCCAGGAAGCAGAAGGCAGAGCAATCTCAGCTTGCAGGTGGCTTCCCATTTCCCTTGGGACAAAAACAAGACTTGGCGTGGCTGATGAAGTCCTGCATGGGCCGGCTGCCACCCACCCCAACAGCCTCATCTTCTTCCCATGCTCTGTCTTGCTCTTTGCAGGGCACTGACATTGGCCTCCATTCAGTACTTGCCGCTAGCCAGCGGGGCCCGTCTCAGGGACTCAGGGCCGTCCCAGCTGGAATGCCCCTCTCACCCGTATTCACCTGGACAGAACTTACCCACCCTTCAGACCTCAGCTCAGACACCCTTCTCCAGGACGACCCCCTGCCCTCCCTAATGGACGACTCCCTTCATTATCCACTCTCACGACACAGAACACTTTCACTTCGCCTGGGTGATAAACACCGATGCCTGTCTCTCCATCAGGGCAAGCGTCTTGTCTAATTTCATCTGCCCGTACATTCCCAGCACGTAGCACATGGTTTCTTTCTTTTGTTCCTAGACTTCCATTTCCTTGGCAATAGTAATCCTCAGAGCAAGTTCTTCAGGAACGTGAGCCTCTTGTCCCTCGAACTACCCTGTCTGGGCACCAGGGTGATGGCAGGAGATGAGAAGAGGTTTGGAGCCACCAATGGAGGGAGCCGTGCTCCCTGGCCGTGAGGGAAGACACGGGCGTGTGTTGTTTCAGAATGGTACTGATTTACCCATCACCCTTTCAACCTTCACAGGCCTGAGAACGCGATTCCGGGCTGCTGTACATCCGTTTCCTGCTGGCTTGTATGAATGTCCTCCACTCACTACCCTGCTGCTGGACTCGGAGCCCTTTCTGGAAAGGAATCGGGTCTGCCCTTACTTCTGCTCCTGTGAGCCGTGCACACAGTAGAAGTTTAATAACATAGGCGAAATCAAATCTGGGAACACGCATAAAAAATCTTTGGGCCCATGGGAGTGGCCCACTATTATCTTGCCTAGGACCGCCAGAAGGAAATTGTAATGACTTTGCCTGTGGTTATGTGAGTCACATAAAATGTCAAGTTTCCCTTTTTGCACTGGGTGTTGGAATGCTTAGCCTCAAATTCTGTGCAAGTACATCATGCTCTGTGTCAAGAATTAGTTAAGCCATCTGAGATTCTTTTCAGATCGAGGCAGGATACACAAACAGATAGCACCTCCTTGGTGAGATGCCTATTACTGCTCAGTGTGAGTGCACATCGTAGTGCTCACGGTGTGCTCACCACGTGCCCCACGTGTACTCCACACATGTCACTGCTCATTCTCCTCACTTGGAGAATGACCGAGTACCAGTCACGAGTCTCAGAGAAACGGAGGCTCAGAGAGGATGAAAAGGGAGTTCAGATGGCTCAGCTGAGTAGTAGTAACTGCATAGCTGCCTAGGGCTGCCGCAACAAATTACCACAGACTCGGTGGCTCAGAGCAACGGAAATGTATTCTGGCACATTTCCGGACACCAGAAGCCCCACACAAGGTGTCAGTAGGGCCGTGCTCATTCCAAAGGTTCCAGGGGTGAGTCTTTCTCGCCTCTCCCAGCTTCCAGTGGTCCCTGGCAACACTGAGCAGCCCCCGGTTTGAAGCTGCATCGCTCCGATCCCTGCCTCTGTCCTCGAGTGGCCTTCCTCCTTCCGTGTGTCTCTGTGCACCTCCGTCCTTCTTAGAGTCATTATAGGACCCACCCCAATCTAGTATAACCTCATCTTAATTTAACTCGTTACACCTGCAAAAACCTAGGTCCCATTTAGAGGTTCTGGGCACGCATACATTCGGGGTGCACGCCGTCCAAGCCAATGCGATGACTGGACAAGTACTAAAAGTCAGATCCAATTCGAGGCAACGTTCTCCACACCACACCTAACTAGCTGTCTCTGAAACCGCCTCCCCGCTGACTGATCCGACCCTGAAAGTCTCTGAAGTTAATCTGTCTCTCAAAAGTGGACTGGTGGTTGGTGCGTATGGAAGAATTGCTGAACAGTCAATTTGGAAAAGGGGCGATCAGTCGATCTAGGTTTAACAATAATTATGTCTTGAGAAGCCAAATACTCAGAGAGTAGGGCTGACCAGATAGGGTAGGGAGGGCTTAGTTATGGCGAAGTTTCTAGGCTCACAGCAACGGCCACTCCGTAATCGTCTACCTTCCGCCCAGCGTCGCAACCCCATTGGCGAGAAGAGTGCTTACCTGGCAAATTACTTCCTTACTTATAGGGCCGGAGCAGTGCTGCCTTGAAATTGCTTGTTTGATGTTAACATTATTCTGAAAATTACATCTCGTCCAACATGATATTTTAATGAGCCTTTGTCTGTTCTAGTTAAGTCAGTTGGAGCCGAGCTAACAAAGCACAGCAATGGGCAGAGGGAGTCCTGGGGGACGGGGGCTATTTTTGTAATGTCACGGTTGGAACAGCACTCCCCTGGCCTCTCTGCTCGCCCCTGCGGGGAGAAGTTGTCAATGCTGAGATTGTCTCTGGGAATGCCCTTTTCTGGGTGTGAGTCCGCCACACACCTCCCTTCCGTTGAGGAAGGAGGTGGGTGGGAGGAAAGAGGTGGGTGGAAGGCGATCTCTCCAGACAGACTCCTTGCCCCGGGCCTGGGTGAATCAGCGCTGCTCCAGGAGGGGAGGAGTGGGGCGGGGCGGGACTCGCATCACGAACGCGGTCAGCTAAAGAAGCCAAGGAAGAGAAGGCAACTGGGCCATTTCCTGGGCCGGGCTCCAGGGAGGCAGCCTTAGGAGAAGGAACAGTACTGAGGGCTGACTGTTGAAAAGTCAACTAAAGAGGCTCATGCCCTCAATCTACTCACCATCTCCTCGCCCCACTCTCCGTCCCCCACAGAAACACCTCCTGCCTCTTGGCCTTGGCGACACCCTCAGTTCTTCTTGGCGACTGATTCCTTGGTGACTTAATCTCCTTTTTAATCTGATTTCTTTTGAAGCTCTTGGCTGCTGGGTGCTATTTCTTTGTGGACCAATTCTTAGCACCTCCTTTATGAGATTCAACAACTCAACTTTTTACTTTACTGCAAATGTTAGATCCTTTTAAAAAAAAACAGTACTGAAAAGCAAAAAGTTGAAAATTACAAAAGGAAAGGAGAGTGGACCTTTGTCCCCAAATAGGAAACCCTATGACAAGGGAAACCAAATACCGATTTCAGCAAAATTGTTGGCAGGCAGGGAGAGGTTCCACAGAGATAGAGGGAAAGAAAAAAATGAGAAGGAAGAGAAGAAGAGGCAGAGACAAGGCGGAGGGAGAGACGGAGGGAGGAGGCACCGCCCTCCAGAACATCGCAAACGCCCTTGAGGTTGAAGAGAAAGCTTTCTGAGTAACTCCGGCAGCACCTCAACCCCGGGACCAAGGGGAGCTTGGGAACTTGGCGAGTCTGTGTGCAAACGCAACGCAAGAGATAGTGAGCATGATGATTTAGACTCTGGTTCTAGGGTCAGAGAGACCTGGCTTTAAATCTGGGCTTTTCTCCTCCGCAGGTATATAAACTGGGGAGATTTTTAACTTTGCAAAACTTTGCTGCTTCATTTGGAAAATAGGAATGATAATAACCTTTCTAACAAGCTTCTGGGGAAGATTAAATGAATGCCTCACACACAGGAACAGGGCCGGTACGGCAGCGGGGGAAGCGCCGGGTCCACGGGGCTTTCTACTGGTTGTGCGAAGCAGAGTGCGCCAGGGCTGAGCGGTGCCGGCTGACCCTTGGAAGGACCCGGCACAGGCTCAAAGCACAGGCTTCAAGGCTGGTCCTGAGTTCCCTGCATGTCCCATTAGCCCCCATTTCTGAAGCCTCGCTTCCTTCATCCCACGGATTTACAACTTCTGTTCAGTGCCTTCTGGTGCTTCCGCTCCGTCCTTTCAACCCACACATGCCAGCGATCGCCTGCGCCATGGGCAGGACCATGGCAGAGAAAGGAGATTTCCTGATGCTCTTGAACTTCTTGCCCAGCAGCTCCAGTGCTCCTGGCCACTGCAGAGTGACTGTCCCTCTTGACTTGCTGGCTTCTCCCTGGCTCGTTAGTCTAGTCTTTTGTAGTATTGCCTTCTGCCTCCAAACAGTGCTGCCCCTCAAATGGGAAGCGCTGCAGCTGGGGGTTTGAGATGACGAGCCTGGTGAAGCTCAGCGGGTCGTGTCTGTGCAAGCTGACACTGCGCTTCCGGGTCAGCCAGTTACTGAGAGGGTGCACAAAGTGTTGCTTTGAAAAGTGACAGCCTTTCTCTTTTGCTGAAATGACCTGCATTTCTTAAGCCAGGCCTCAGAGGGCCTGGAAAGACTCTTTCCAGACTCCATCAGTGATTCATGAGAGCATTTGTCCTAGATTTACTTGGCTCCTCAGCTGAAAATGCAGTGGGCAGAAAGCTACCTTTGGAACAGTTGGGGGGTTAACCCCTGACACCAGCATACATTATCTCTCCTGGCTGTGGACCAATTACCAATATATAATGGACCATATGGGACAACCTTGGTGGAAAAGAAAGGAAGGAAGTTTAGGTTCAGCCAGCCAAGAGGGGCCTGTTGCAGCCGAGGGGCTGAACGGAGCATGGCCAAGGGAGGAGATGGCCCGAGGGAGTGTCAGAGGCTTGGCATTTCAGAGCACCTGAGCTCCAGTCTGGCTCTGTAGTGGATCACTTTGGGACCCTGGGTGAGCAGGTCACATGCCCTCTGTGGGCTCAGTTTCTCCATCTGTAAAGGAGAGGACTGAACCCAGGAGTTCGAGTCCCTTATCGTGTAAGAGTGCTACGAGGCAAAGGCAACAATGGAGCTGGCCAGGGAGAAACGCTGGGACTGGGATTTGTGCTCAAAGTGGCCTTGCTTTAGCCAGAACATTCCTAAAACTCTGTGTATTCGTAAGCCCTGGTGAACACACACTCGGAGAGCTCAGTTTGGAAAGAACTGGCCCTTCCCTGCAGATGGTCACTGGGGCAGAGGTACCTGGTAACGGGCAAGCGTCTTTCCTGGTGGACAGCACACAGAAGCCTGAGCAGAGTTGCAGCTGGACTCTCTGGGGCAGCAGATGGAGGCAGGAGGGGGCACACGGGCAAACACCCCACACCGGTAAGTATTCCCCAAAAGATACCATTGCTTTTATCAAACAAAAATGTCTTAGTCCAGGATTACTGAGAGCAAGGAATAGATGTCCACCTAAGTCAGGAGCCCTGCCAGGCCATTCAGCACACAGGGCCCATCTCACGGTCTCCAGGTCCAGTCACTTGAATTCCTGGGTTTTTTGCACCTGCCACAAACTCTCACCCGGCTCCTCTCCCACGGCCTGGCTGCGTCTGCTTGCCCTTTCGACAGGCCACGCAGGGATGAAGGGAATTCCTGGGGAATGGGGCTGTGGGTGGAACCAAAGAATTCAAGAAAGCTCATTGGAAAAAATACACTATGTACAACAGAAAAACTTGGAATCGCTTTTTGCTTCCCTAACTTCCGATCTCCCCACCCCGTCCCAAGGGGAAACTCCCGATAGGCTGTGATCCTCGGGCCAGTCAAGCAATCATGAGACTAACACCAGTGAGCCTCTAGGTCTCCAGCCTTATCTATCAAAGAGGGCAAAAATCACACACCAAATCCCAAAGAACAATCTCAGAAATAAAAGAGATACTCAGACCTTTTGTCTTTTTTCCATCTTCCAAAGCTACTTAGCACTTTCAAATAAGAACCACCTCCTTATTTTCATGCAAAAAAAAAAAAAACAACAACAACAAAGGCATCTAATATTGTCTATTTAACGAGCTCTTTGGATTGCCTACTACATCCCAGCGGGTCGGGCACTGGAGAACCAGACAATCAGCAGACTTCCACGGACCGGGAGACAGACGGGCCTGGGGAACCAGCTCCAGCGGTGATTATGGTATTAGTCGCTGGCACAGTGAGTCGCCTCGTTTCTCTCCAGGCCTTTCGAGAAGCCCATGGATGCACTGCCTGTGGGAAATACACTCAAACACGGCCAGCGACAGGCTTGAAGATTAAGACAAAGACAAGAGGGTTCATTTTACCCAGTTTTCCCCACAAGCCCCATCTGTCCTACCACATGGCGTTCTTCCTCCCAACACCCACATACAGCTCCGTGTCTGTCGGAAAACTTCCCTGCGGCGATAACTTATCTGGTGCAGGCGCGCGTGTTGTAACAAACACAGCTGCACCGGAACGGATGACCTCTCGGCTCCACGCCGCCC
>PVKM010028294.1:0-18477 GCA_004027735.1 Carollia perspicillata
GGTGCTCAATCCACTGAGCCATACCAGCCAGGACAATAAATAATTTCTTTAAATATTTTTATTTACTTATTTATTTACTTTTAGAGAGAGGGGATGGGAAGGAGAAAGAGTGGGAGAGAAACATCAATGTGTGGTTGCCTCTCGTGAGTCCCCTGCTGGGAACTGGCCTGCAACCCAGGCATGTGCCCTGACTGGGAATTGAACTGCGATTGTTTGGTTCGCAGGCCCGCGCTCAATCCACTGAGCTACACCAGCCAGGGCACAATAAATAATTTTTTAAAAAAATACTACCATTGGGGAAAACTAGGTGATGTATATGGGATCTCTGGGTAGTAGTATTTCTTCCAATTGTACATGAATCTATAATTATCTCAAAACAGAAGGTTAAAAATTTTATTTAGGTTTTAGGATGAATTGTGATTTTTTGTTTAAAACAGAAGATTTACCTAGTTGTTTGGTTTGGTTGGGTCATCAATTGATGGCAGTGGAAAGCAGCTTTGATAATGCTAAGTGGAAACAGAAGTTTGGTCTGGGATTTAAAACTTCTTAAACACATTTTTAAAAAGTAGTGTATCCCTGGTAGGGTGGTTCAGTTGGTGGAGCATCGTCCCATGTACCAAAATTTTTCAGGTTTGATCCCTGGTCAGGGCACATACTTATGCTGTGGGTTTGAACCCTGGTTGGAGTGCATACATGAGGCAACTGATTAATGTTTCTCACATCAATGTTTCTCTCTTTTTCTCTCTCTCAAATCAATAAACAGATCCTTGGGTGACAATTAAAATAAATAAAGGTTTAATTTTTACTTTCTTCCCATACTACAAAGATCCATCAATTTAAATAATTTGAAAATTATAAAATGCCCAGAATTATTTAGGCCAAGTCAAAATTTTGGTAACACCAAAGCAATTATACCAACCCCCTTCTTTTCAAACTCCAATATTTTTTAAGGAATAAAGTTGTAATGATTAGTTTCTTTCTCTTTTTAAAAAAAAATTTACTTAGGCATTTTTTGAATATGCAATACATTCACATGGTTCAAAAGTCAAAAGCTACAAAAACGTGTATAGTGAAAAGCCTCCCAACCCCAACTAGATACTCAGGTGTTCTCCTAGAAAGCAACAAATGTTATTAATGTTATTATTGAATGTTCTTCCAGAGATAGACTATGAATATATTAGCAAATATACATATATTTCCCCTTTAAAAAATAGTAATTTGGCATACTCTACACACTGTCCTGTTATCTTGTTCTTGTCACTTAACAATATATTTTGGTGATCAGACCATACTGGTATATAAGGAAATTCCTCATTGTTTTTAATAGCTGCAGAGTATTTGCATCACAATTTATTTATCTGGTTCCCTATTAACATATACTTCAGTTCTTTTCAATCACTGACAATTACAAATAAAGCTAGAATAAACAGCATTATGTATGTCATTTCTCTGTGTGTGAATATAAATTAATAGAAAAAGAACTTTTAACCAAAAAGTATGTGCATCATTAACCGTGATAGATACTGCCAATGTGCTCTTTACAGGACATTTCAATTTACACTCTCACTGGTAATTTGAGTGCCTGTTTCTCCACACCCTTGACAACATGATGTTGTGATGGTATCTCAGAGCAGTATTTATTCACATTTCTCATGCTATGAATGAAGTAGGCTGAACATTTTCATATTTTTAAGAACCACCAGCCCTGGCTGGTATAGGTCAGTGGATTTAGTACGGACTGAGAACTAAAGGGTCACCAGTTTGATTCCCAATCAAGGCACATGCCTGGGTTGCAGGCTGGGTCCCCAGTATGTGAGAGACAACCACACACTGATGTTTCTCTCCCTTCCCCTTTCTCTAAAAATAAGTAAATAAAATCTATTAAAAAAAAAAAAAGAACCACCAATATTTTCTTTCTGTGACCTACTAGTTAATAGTTTGTTCTTTCTACCAGGTTATGGTTTTTACTCACAAACTTGATATGTATTAGGGGAATCTGCCTCTGCCAACCTGGTTTCTGTTTCTTTTTCATAAATTTTTTTACTTATTTGGCATCTGGCATTCTCCCATTTCTACTAGTCTTAATGCCTCAATTTTAGAGGAGAGTTGAGTGTCTAAAATATCTTCTCATAAACAATTGTCTAATGGGATAACTCACCTTGCTGTCCGTCTTGCATAGTTACAATAAATGGCTGGCCAATGCCTCCAGTAGGGATTGCAGTTTGTATATTACCCAGAGGGACTCCATCAGTCACTATGGTGATCACCCGCTGGCCTCCACTCCCCACCACTTGCTGGATTGATGAGTCAACAGAATTTCCTTCAATGATTTCTTCTGAATTAGCTAGAGATGACAAAAGTAAATATAAAATTTTAACTTTAAAAAAATAGAAGTATAGCCCTGGCTGGTGTGGCTCAGTGGATTGAGCACGGGCCTGTGAAGCAAAGGGTCGCCGGTTCGATTCCCAGTCAGGGCACATGCCTGGGTTGCAGGCCAGGTCCCCAGTGGGGGACCCATGAGAGGCAACCACACATTGATGTTTCTCTCCCACTCTTTCTCCTTCCCTTCTCCTCTCTCTACAAATAAATACATAAAATATTTAAAATAAATAAATAAATAAATAAATAAATAGAAGTATAGCAATTTCAGTCCCCTGAATTTGATAATATCAAGAATAGGAAAACTGGGAAAAAATGTTAGATTTAACAGTACACAAAAGTAAGCTCTGACAATGCTAAGTCAGAAGAGAAAAGAGACAGAATGCATTAAATGGACTTTCTAAAATGTCTTCATGGAGACGTTAATAGCTTCCACTAAAGATGGGTTCTATGTACAAATACATTCTCAAATTTCTGGTTTAAATATGCTTACACTTTTATGTTTGTTTGTTTTGTAGAAAGTATCAGAGACCCTAACAGGCTAATGGGCACTGTGATTCTCCAGTACAGATAAGATATTCTGAGTTTCCCCAACATATTTGATCTTAAAACTTTTTTTTCCAGGAAGCATCTTGAAAGTCTAAATAAATCTATGAAGCTTAGAAAAGTAACTATAAATTAGAGTACATCTATTTCTATAAAGAAATAGAGGAATTTAATGGTGAGTTAACAAGATGTCAAGTAGTCAAAGCACTGAAGAAGTCTGATAGGCAGATTAATAATAATAGCAACAAACACTGACGACTTACTATGTGCCAGCTACCTTTCCAAGAGATTTACATGTGTTATGCTGAACCAAGGTTTTCAGTCTGATTAGTCAATGTCCCCAGTAACTATTAGGGAAATTTCTCTAAAGAGTCACAAGTAGAACTTTATAATAAGTGGAGTACAGACTTTCCACATGAGACACATTCATATAATTCAATGGAAATAGAGCATTCACACCTCTTAGAAACAAAGAACAGTATAAGGTTAATACTTGAAAGAACCCTGATAGATAATACAATCATCACACTAGAAACAAGGGAACTGAGACCTGAAAATGTCAAGGCCTACCACCAAGATTGCTCTACCCAGCAAAGTTACCATTTATGATGGGAGGGCAGATAAAGAGCTTCCCAGACAAGAAAAAACTAAAGGAGTTCATTATCACCAAACCATTATTACATAAAATGCTAAAGGGACACTTACATTAAAAAAAGATCAAGACTATAAACATTAAAATGGCAAAAAATACATATCTATCAACAACTGAATCTAAAAAACAAACTAAGCAAACAAGATGAACAGACACAGAATCATGGATGCAGAGAGCATTTTGACACCAGACGGGAGGTGGGTGTAGGGGAATGGGTGAAGAGGTGAGGGAATTAAGAAGTACAAATAGGTAGTAACAGAATAGCCATGGGATGTAAAGTACAGTGTAGGAAATGGAGGAGCCGAAGAACGTATACACATGACCCATGGAGATGAACACTGGTGGGGGGACTGCCTCAGGGAGTGAGGGGTGCTGGGTGGAGGGGGGCAAAGGGAGAAAAATCAGGACAACTATAATAGCATAATCAATAAAATATAATTAAAAAATAAAAATAAAAATAAATAACCTAGTCATTCTTAAAAAAAAGTTAAAGGATTTATTCAATATCAAAGAGCAAATCAAAAGACTAACAAACACAAGTTTAATATATTGCTTTTCCTTCTGCCATGCTGCTCACCCATACACATCTGAGTAAAGATCCTTACAATTGCTGCCAGTTGAAAAAACGAGATTGGAGGAATGTTCTCACTACCCAAATGTCAATGACAGAAAGAAATCAGAACAATCTGCCTTCATTTTGGATGGAGCACTCTGCAGAGAGTCCCAGAAAGATTCCTAGATGACTATTTAGCCCTACTTAAAACTATCTGCCCCTGCCCTGGCTGGTGTAGCTCAGTGGATTGAGCACAGGCCTCTGAACCAAAAGATCACGGTTTGATTCCCAGTTAGGGCACATGCCTGGGTTGCAGGCCAGTTCCCAACAGGGGACACACAAGAGGCAACCATACATTGAAATTTCACTCCTTCTCTCCTTCCCCTCTCTTCTAAAGATAAATAAATGTTTAAGAAAACCCAACTATCTGCCCCTAGCTATATGAAGCCCTCAGCCTTCTCCCAACAGACCATGATCTCTAAGTGACTTGAAACCTTTTGTTTTAAGTATCAGTAGGGCACTAGACAGCATGTATCTGCCCAATTCCATTGGAAATGCCAAAACAACATCTCTAGTGGGAAAAAAAGCAAGCCAACCTGAGATACAGAGGATATGACAGTGAGAGAGGTAACAGTCTCATATATTTTGATGCTTTAATATAAGATAGCTAAACTGCTATTTTGAATCATTCTATGATAGTATCAGTCAAAACATAATACAGAGTATTTCCAAAAAAATCTGCTAACATAAGACTAAATATTTCAATCTGAAGCAACTGGAGTCAGAGCAAACAAACTTGAAACTGCCAAAGAACAAAGGAATACCAGTCATTCTCTGATAATATTCAGCTGATTATACCACTTAGTGATTTTTCTTGCTGATGTGCAATGACTCTACATCCTTTTCCCTAGCTCTAATCATAACTCTTTAATATTTCATGCAAATTAAATCTGCTGGAGATTTTAAAACAAAAGAAGAAATGGTGATTCAACCAGCAGGTATCCCTTACCTACCTGTGGCTCTGTGTGAGTTGGAGAGGGGGGCTGATGCTTCAGCAAGAGCTGCAAGGGTGGCCAACACTGAGGTGGTAGAATTTGAGAAGTGTACTGTTGAGGAGGCAGAGGTAAAAAGGCAAATGAGGTCCAGCGGAGAGAATAAATGGAGATGAACTAAAATAAACTGAGATGCTTTATTAAATCCAAACCTCAGCTTTTCATGCTAACGTTCTTAATCTTGCTCCCTAATACAAACTGATATGAACCAATTATCATGGTGTTAAAACTCTTTAATGGTTTAACGAATTTTCCCTTTAAAGTGGACTGAAGTAATATGCTTGGTGTAAGGCCACTACCATCCCCTCATTTGCTCATTGTCTCATCGAGGCCAATGCTCAACATCAGCAGCTAACAGGCCGAGGGTGCCGCCCACTCCCTAGGCTGGCTGTGCAGAGCTGTCCCTGGCAGGAGGCAGTAGGCATACAAAGTATGCCTCCCTCTGAGGGAAGAGACGCTCCTGGGCTTCACTGGATCTACTACTTTGATTCATCAGCTAGACAGGTGAGAAGACTAAGCTTGACCTCTAGTGTGAGGACAGTTAACAACGTCAAGTCTCATATATTGAATATCAAAGGTAGGACGATCAATTAATGCTAAAAACAATAATCATCTAATTTACTTATGTCATGATGTGCTTTAAAAAAAAACTTTATTCATAAGCTTTTTCTTTTGTATCTGCATACTATTCTTACAGCTCAGTTCCCAGACGGAGTGCTTTACATCTGGCAACAGGCATACCTAACTTTATAAACAAAAAGGATTACTCAACAGTTCTACATAAATCTAACTTTTATAAAATGAACTGCATTTTCTTATTTCAAAGATATTTATTGTGCCAGTTGTAAATCTGTTGCCTCTCAGTCCCAAGTTCACCCTTCTCTGCCTTGCCTTGTGATAATGAAGCTGAACTCATGAACATTTCTTGTCAGCTGGCATGAAATTAAGTTCTATCATACAGAAGTAGTAGCTGCTCCCTATGCTGTTTATTTTTTTAAATGTCAATAGTACCAACGAACTTTACTTTTTAATCGTTTTTTAGATTTTATTTATTTGTTTGTTTTTAGAGAGAAGGGAAGGGAGGGAAGGAGAGAAACACCAATGTGTGGTTGCCTCTCATGCGCCCCCCAGTGGGGACCCAGCCCACAACCCAGGCACATGCCCCAACCCGGAGTTGAACTGGCAACCCTCTGGTTCCCAGGCCGGCACCCAATCCACTGAACCACACCACATAAATAAATATTTATTTATTTAGAGAGAGGGGAAGTAAGGGAGAACGAGAGGAAGAGAAACACCAGTGTGTGAGAGATAGATACATTGATCTGTTGCTTCTTACACATCCCCAGCTGGGGGCCTGGCCCACAACCTAAGCATGTGCCCTGACTGGGAACCTTTGGTTCGCAGGCCATCACTCAGTCCACTGAGCCACACCAGCCAGGGTTGTTTATTCCTGTATTCTTTAGGGTTCTCTGTACCTCTTAGTAGTTAATCCACTCTTACTAAGCATTCTTTATTAATTACATATATAAGTTTATAAATTATATATGTATATAAAATAAAAATATACAAATCATCATGTAGTTTTGTATCCTGACTAGACTGACTGATATATGTCTTCTTTCTCTTTTTCTAAAGACTTTAAAATTTATTTATTTACTTACTTATTTTTAGAAAGAGGGGAAAGAAGGGATAAAGAGAGGGAGAGAAACATTGATCAGTTGCCTGTTGCATGTACCCCAACCGAGGAATGAACTGCAGTCCAGGCATTTGCCTTGACTGGGAATCGAACTGACGACCTTTCAGTTTGTGGGATGACACCCAACCAACTGAACCACACTGGGCAGATCAGAGCCACATATCTTCTTTTTTAAATGTATTTTTAATTCTTAAGTTTTACCATTATCTACACTTAAAGATGCTTTCTACCTTTTCTTCTATCAAAAAGGAAACTCCTATTTAACATTCTTATAATAAATCCTCCCAAAGAGTAAAGAATCTTTTCTGACATGATTATTCTTAGGAACCTAACTTATTTATAAATTTAAAATTTAGAAGATTTTCCTTTAAAAGGTAGATTTCTTGTGTAGTACTCCTCATTGTTGCAAACTTACTCAAAACTTTGGGATGATGACTGAGGGAATGGGGATAAAGGTAGAGATAGTGATGATATCCCTCTTTAAATTCTAATTCTCACAGACTGTTCAGGGGACCAAACGGTCTGAATGGAACACAACGCCTCACTTCCAGAAAGAAGCCTGTGTCTGTCTAACGACTTCACGCAGAGCAGGGTCCGCCTACTCCCTAATCTTTCTGCTTAGTTAATGCTTTCCTCATCACTTAGCCTGTCATAACAAATGCTGACATAAGAACTCACAAATGAAAAAAGAAAAACAAGGTACAAATGATTTTTAGATATATGTACACTCATAGAGGTTAGACTATCTGTGACAGTAAGTCACTGGAAATTAAAAAACAAGGCTGTTACATTTTACCACAGTTAGCACACACACACAGAGGTAGGCTACCCAACTGGAGAACATACTGGAGAACAGCTGTGCAGAACTGCTTCACGAGAGCAGCATTATATAATTTAAAAAAATGATTTATTGATTTTCAGAGAGAGAGAGGAAGATGGGAGGGGGGAAGGGGAGAAAAAAGGGAGGGTGGGAGAGAAACATTGATTTGTTGTTTCACTTATTTATGAGTTCACTGGTTGCTTCTTGTATGTGCCCTGACCCAGGACTGAACCTCAAACTTGATGTATTGGGATGACACTCTAACTAACCAGTCTAACCAACTGAGCCACTCGGCCAGGGCCAATTATATACTTTTTAGCATATGATGATTCCGACCTAAGAGTACTCTCCTTTTGATTCAAACATGACCCATCCACCTTCCCCTCAATAGCAAAATGAACATTTCTGAAAAATCAGGTTAAGTGTTCTGACATACACAGTTGAAATCGAAGAGAGACAATGCAAATGACCTCTTTAGACTTACCCCAGTGAGTTCTAGGAAAATAAAACACTTTATTGCTTAGTAATGTGGGTTTTCTTCTCCTTAATATAAGACACAACATCAAATAAAGTAAAATGTGCACAGAGACTGTTGTGTTTGGAAGGGAAACGGCATTATCAGTGACAACTCTTGCTACTTATTCAGAATGTGACACATAAACAAACTCTTCAGATCTGGCTTTAGGGGAGTGTGCTGTGGTAGGCTAGACAGTCTCAGCGAGTTAGTGAAAACTAAATCCAGAAAAACCAAGTAACTTGCCAAAAATAATGTAGCTAGTAAATATCAGAGCCCTGAGAAGAACCTAATTTATTAAATTCAAGCCTATACTATTTTTTTCTTTTATCCTCACCTGAGGACATGCTTATTGATTTTAGAGAGAGGAGAACGGAAGGAGAAAGAGAAGGAGAGAAACATCTATGTGTGAGAGAAATATTGACTAGTTGTGTCTCGCATGACCCCAACCAGGCACCTGGCCTACAACCCAGCCATGTGCCCTGACCAGGAATTGAACCGCTGACCTTTTGGCTTATAGGCTGGTGCTCAATCCACTGAGCCACATCAGCCAGGGCTCAGTTAGTCCTTAAAAATATTACTAGATGATGGGAAACAAGAAGCCCACCCACCATTCAGGGTAAGAAAATCCTTTAACACAGTTGAGTAACACAACTTGAATTTGTTTTATAATTTTTCTTTTATCTGCACTGATTGAACATCAAGCAGGCCAGTCCCCTAAAGAGGAAGAGCTAGGTAGAACTACTTCATGGTAAAGATGACAGTGGAGAGATCAGCTCTATTATGGGATGTTTAGCAATTTCAGTTTGTAGTTGTCAATATTTGGAAGAGAAAAAGAAGAGCAGGTCTGCCAAAAATAACACAATAAACATGACACAGGCCCATGGAAGCCAAGGCTAACCATCATCATCCTGAACGTCTTCAATTTTGCTTACCATTCCAGATCAGAGTCTGGAGAATTTCAGTAGTTAGACTAAAGATCAACTCGAGGTCTTTTCACATGTCTGTGAACATAAAACATTACTGGTGTCTAAAGACTTGGGTTACAAAAGCACTTGTTCTAATCAGTG
Source organism: Carollia perspicillata (assembly GCA_004027735.1). Taxonomy (NCBI): domain Eukaryota; kingdom Metazoa; phylum Chordata; class Mammalia; order Chiroptera; family Phyllostomidae; genus Carollia; species Carollia perspicillata. Next base: position 9,283 of record PVKM010028294.1, read on the forward strand.
TGGCCTGAACTACTACAAATCCAAAAGGCTGTGAATGTTCTGATTACGTATGTCTGTATATTTAAGCTAATTTAAAAAAATCATTTAGTTGAAAGCAAAGTGATTTTAAACGAGGTGATGAGCTATAAAATGGAGGTCACTACTGCCCCCTTGTGGATATGACCGAATCAATCTTTATTAAGAAGTTAATTTTCACTTAACCACTAGCTATTACTGAAGCCTTGCTATAAAATGGAGCTTTAAATACAAAGTATCGAAGTCTCACAATAACCTCATAAAGTGGATACTATTATATCTCAATTTGATAAATAAGGAAGGAAGGCTTAGAGAAGAAAGTAGTTTCCCCACAGTCAAGCATCTAGTCAATAAATATTTCAGTGCAGATCTGAATGTAAATTCTATGTATATTGTATACATGTTCTTTCTATTTTACCACACTGCCTCTCAATGGTAACACTTCATGCAACATCTTCCTTTGATATTATATAAACTTAAGTAGGAATATAGCTGCTTAATTTTATTTTTTATTTATTTATTATTTTTTTAAAATATTTTATTTGTATTTAGAGGGGAAGGGAAGGAGAGAGGGAGAGAAATATCAATGTATGGTTGCCTCTCATGTGTCCCTGCTGAGAACCAGCCTGCAACCTAGGTACGTGCCCTAACTGGGAATCGAACCGCGATTCTCTGGTTCGCAGGCCCGCGCTCAATCCACTGAGCTACACCAGCCAGGTAGCTGCTTAATTTTAAATAAAATTCAGAAAAAAAGAGTCAGCTGGAAAATTTATTTAAATGAAGACACAAGTTCTTTTGTTGTAAAACAAATATTTGTAAAGAGATGTTGAAAATAAGTTTTCTCCTTTTTAGATAGACATTTTTGTTAGAAAGCACACAGGTTTTAAAAGATCAACAGCAAGCATTTTTATCTGTTATTTTGTTGTTGTATATGTTCTCGAGAACAAACTGAGACACATACTTTATTCGAATAATCACATGTACATCTTTTATACCAGCATTCCAACAACCATTTAAGTCTCTTCTGCTTTATTTCTTATTGCTTTGGATTACGAATATTTCACTATTTTCCTTAGCAGTACTATATTGAAGTACCCCTGTGTTTTCATTTTCTGGGTCAGACATAACCCTTCAACAGATTAATCTGTAGAATATTTTACTTTGAACACAGCAAACACTCAGACAGAACCCCTATTTATGATATTCCCTTCCCTCAGAAAGAATAAGTACATTAGCTTTAAAATCTATTACAAATCTTCTATTTGGGGGAGATTTTAATAAAGGAGTGGGCATCAGAGAGGGTATCTACTCGTCTCATAGGAAAACCTGGGGTTTTCATTTTAAGTCTAAAACAAATGCCATGGTATCAGAGTATTACCTGAGGTTGTTTTGGTGTTGGCTGAAGAGACAAGGCTAGCGAGGCTGACAACCTCTCCTGATGTGAAGATAAATGGGGTAGCCACAGACACAGGGTTGACTCTCTCGCGATTAGCATTCACCTGATTCTGCATTGCTTCCTATAAAACAAAGTGGATATTTCCAAGTCAGAACACTTATTAGTCATAATTATACAGTTACTGAAGAGCCATTTCCCACCTCCAATGCTCTATAAAATGGAACTAGTTCTAGCATACAATGTCCCAGGGAACTCAGAGTTCTTATGAAGACCTCTTCTTACTTTTTGTTTTACGACCAGGGAAACAGAGATGTTAGGCTGCCTTCTCAAGCTTGTTCCTACTTTACAAAAAAATGGTGTATTATGTGCAAAAATTTCTATGCAACTCACTTAACCTCTGGATCTTGGTTTGTTTGTTTGAGTTTGAAAAACAAGGAGGGTGGCCTAAAAAGTAATTTCTAGCACTAATATTCTAGGATCAATTACCTACAAGTCAATGTGTTAGGAGGAGATCCCTACAGACAATCTACAGAGAAGAATATTCCCCAGAGTTTTTTCCAACTGCTTGTTCCATTCTGCCACTGGAGAATTCCTCAGAGAATATATAACAAGCAAATAAATGAGTGCTAGATTTTAAAGTCTAGTTTCATATGCTGCACTTTTGCTTCCAGGAATGTCTGTACAATTTTGAGTAAAGACACTTATCTTTAGTTTATTATTATTATTATTATTATTTACTTTCAGCAGCAGTTTTCTACAAACATGATCACTCTTTAAAAAGTCCCAATTATGAAAGGGCTCTAAACAAGGAATTGAAAGTTGAAGAAGACAACCAGTCTATAGGGAACTATCTGTAAGAAACAACAAACAAATAAGCAACTGCAAATGCAGCAGAAATGTCTATCTTTCATATGTAATTATCCCCTTGACTAATTTCAGCTTGAAACAGATTACCCATTCTCTGGTTATTGTTAAATTTCTTCTTGACTATGCCCCCTCCAGCCTCCACTACACTTCCTCAACTCAAGCCCTCAGCAGCTCTTGTCTAGCCTAATGAAAGTCCGTGTACGGTTCTTTAGCATTAAGTCTTCTCTCTGCAAGTCTACATACCACACTCTAAATAATCACCTTTTTAAAAAAGTCTAACTTATATCAATCCTATATTTAAAAAATTCTACTGGATCCCCACTACCCACAAAATAGTTCAAACTCCTTTGTATGCCACGTAATATGCCTACATTGAGAACTTAGCCTGACTCTCAAGCCTTAGCTCCCAAATTCCACTTCCCTTGCCTAGTCACAGAACTATTTACTCTTCACTGAATATTCCATGTGCTTTCACACCTATATGCCTTTTATTTGCTTTTTTTAAAAAAAAAGATTTTATTTATTTATTTTCAGAGCAAGGGGAAGGGAAAGAGAAAGGGAGGGAGAGAAGCATTGATTGGTTGTCTCTCACAGATCCCCAACTTGTGACCTGGCCTGCAACCCAGGCACGTGCCCTGACTGAGAATCGAACATGCAACCTTTTGGCTTGCAGGCTGGCACTCAATCTACTGAGCCACACAAGCCAGGGCTGATTTGTTCTTTTTCTAGCCTAGAAAAATATTTTCTCACTTGTCTACCTACTTTCCAGACTCTGCATCCACTTTCATCCTTGCCATAAGCATCAATACTCCCTTTTTTGTGCTCCTGTAACAGTTCCTAAATACCTGTTTATCAAAAGAATATTGTAATGCTTTATTTCTTGTCTAAACTTCATCATGCTGGCCCTGACTGGTGTGGCTCATTTGGTTGCAAAGCGAAAGGTTGCCAGGTGGATTCCTGATCATGGCATAAGCCTGGGTTTCGGGTTCAGCCCCCAGTTGGAGGCACATATGAGAGGCAACTGATCAATATTTCTCTCTCATATTGATGTTTCTTTCCCTCTCTTTTCCCCTCCCTTCTCCTCTAAAAATAAATAAATAAATAAAATCTTGAAACAAAAATAAAAATAAAAGTATGTATTAATGACATCGAGTCACAAGATTAAGGCCTATTAGAAGTATTTCTTTGATCCCTGGCTGGTGTAGCTCAGTGGACTGAGCGCAGGCTGAGAACCAAAGGGTCACTGTTCAATTCCCAGTCAGGGCACATGACTGGGTTGCAGGCCAGGTCCCCAGTGGGGGGCGTGCAAGAGGCAACTACACATTGTAGTTCCTTTCCCTCTCTTTCTCCTTCCCTTATCCTCTCTCGAAAAATAAATAAATAAAATCTTTAAAAAAAAAGAAGTACTTCTTTGATAAGATAATGAAAATTTAGTTTTTATTCAGCTCCCACAATACATTCTTAAATTCAACTGAATTATACTCTGGGAATGAAATAAAAAAACAAAAAACCAGACCTGAAGGATGACCAGAATTTCAGCATTGTTTTTCTCCAAGGCTATGTCAAAGGCAGATTTATCAAACTTGCTAAAAGCATGGACATCAGCTCCATACTTGATAAGTAGCTCTACAACATCTCGATGGTGGTACTCTGTGGCCCAGTGCAAAGCTGTCATCTTCAGCATATCCTTGGCATTCACATCTGCACCATTCTGTCATAGAAAAGTAATTCTTTTCATAGAAACACTGGTTACGGCAGCACAGATGCAAGATTCCCATCACCAATACAGAGGATCATGTTTAAGAAATATCAGAGAGAAAAACATTTCTCAAATTATCCTGAATGCTGACAGAAATAAGGTCTTCAATGAATGGGTCTCTTCTAAGGATGTCACTGGGAAATTATGACAGATGGGAGAAGGGGAGAAAAACCAATTTTTGTTGCATTTATTAACAGAGCTGCATTTCTGAAAAAAATAGGCATAAGTGCAGAAAACACCTGCAGAAATGGCATGAAGAAAAATCAATAAAGTCTGTTTAGCTTTCACAAGATTAGAAAGCAAAATTCTCTTAGTCATGATTACTCTGGAAAGAGATGCAACTCAATGCTATAAACTGTCCTCAACTTGATCTTTCCCAACCTAGCTTCCTGCCATTCATTTAGGTAAGGGCAGTGAATGTCTTTTTTCAATATAAACCCACCACTATTCTTGCTTTACCCTAACAAGAAGTTCCACGATGTGTGCATGTCCATCAGCTGCAGCCATGTGCAAGGGGGTCCTGTCCACTTTGGTTCGCGCATCCCTGCTAACACCTGCTCGAAGGAGCACTTCTGCTGTGGAATAATGACCATACTGGGCTGCAAGGTGGAGGGGTGATGTTCCAAGCTGTGGGAAAATAACACTCATTGAATTATCAACTATGTGCAGACTCTTAAATCATTACTGGAGAGATTCAAATGAACAAGAGGTAAGTTCTATGGTTCTTGCCCTTGGAGACAGGATCTGGTTGGATAGAGAGGACTGAAAAAATGACTTAATTAGCCCTGGCTGGTGTAGCTCAGTGGATTGAGTCTGGCCTGCAAACCAAAGGATCATGGTTCTATTCCCAGTCAGGGCACATGCCTGGGTTGCAGGCCAGTTCCCAGCAGGAGATGCGCAAGAGGCAACCATACACTGATATTTCTCTCCCTCTCTCCTTCCCTTCCCCTCTAAAGATAAATAAATAAAATCTTTTAAAAAATGACTCGATTAAAAAATTAACCCTGACTGATGTGGTTCAGTGGGTTGGGTGTTGTCCTGCAAAACAAAAGGTCACTGGTTCCCAGTCAGGGCACATACCTGGGTTGAGGGCCAGGTCCCTGGTTGGGGGTGTATGAGAGGCAATGGTGATGAATGTTTTTCTCCTTCTTTCTCCCTCTCTTCCCCTCTCTCCAAGAATAAATCTTTTTAAGTAATATACTAATTAGGAATAAATATACCACCAATCAAATAAATGCTAAATATAATGGATTTAAGTCAGGTGTCATTCCCTGAAGGGCATGATTTTAAGCAGGGCTTAGAAGAAGGTTAAAAAAAAGGGCAGTCAAGAGCATTCTGAGTCAGAGGTAATGGGAAGGGATAGATGCAGATTCAAAACAATTTTTAGGAGAAGGGCGGAGACTTGAAAGTTGCATGTGGAACTTGAGGCGCCAATTTAATTGGTTGGAATAGAGGTTTGTTACCATAGTAAAGCAATGCAAAGCAAAAAATACTAAGGAGATGAAGAGGCAATAAAAATTTGGCTATCAAGCCCTGGATGGTGTGGCTCAGCTGGTTGGAGCATCATCCCATAACTGAAAGGTCACAGGTTCAACTACTGTTCAAGGCACATACTTAGGTTGCAAATTCAGTTGATGTTTCTCTTCCTCTCTCTAAAATCAATGACCATGTCCATGGGTGAGGGTGAAAGAAAAATTTAGCAGTTGAGTAACAACAGCAATAAGCAAGGCTGTATCATCTCAAAGTAAACCTCATGAGAGTTATCAGCACCCACTTTGGCCAGCTATCCATTCCTTTCTTTGTGTTATGCTCTATATTTTAAGCCTATTTCATTTATTCTTTGCTTTTCATATATTCAGTCTCTTTGCCTGACTGGATTTAATTCACATTAATCTTTTCAGGTCTATTTATGGAAATGTTAATCTCGTTGGTTTCCTTTCTTCTTTTTGTGAGGTGCTACAGACCACTAAAGTTATGAATTAATCATTCCAGAAAAGAGGACATTCACTCATTGAATTGTTAAAATTAGGCAATGCTTACAAAATCTGTGAATGCTAAGCAAGCCCATATTATAACCTGGACCTGGATATTATAAAACTCTGCTCTCCAAGCTGCCTGTTGACACTCATAAATTACACTTTCCTCTTTAATGTTTTTTAACAGTGGTAAAGGAAACAAAATGGCTAGACTATTCCATTAGCCAGAACATTTTAGAGAAAAGGAAACAAGAAGTTTATTAGTTTAAAAATGTGCTTCTATTATACTGATTTTTTAAAATTTCTAGCTAATTACAGAAACCTATAACATAAGTAAACCAGGGAGAATTAAACTTGTGCAAAATACTCTGAAAAGTATTACAGAAAATCACAAGTATATAATACCTTTACAATTACCATCTATATATCCACAGGAGACATTTTCAATTTAGAAAACTAAAAGAAAAAGAAAATCACATATGCAGATGAGATAAAGAAAATGAAACTCCTGAGAAGAGAATGAGGCAGAAAGGGAATGAAGAAAAATCAATAAAGTTTGTTTAGCCTTTAAGAAAAAGATTGGTGCCCTGGCTAGTATGGCTCAGTGGATTGAGCATGGGCCTTCAAACTGAAAGTTCACCAGTTCATTCCCAGTCAAGGCACACGCCTGGGTTGTGGGCTGGTCCCCAGTTCGAGACAAGTGAGAGGCAACCAGTGTTTCTCTTGCACATTGAGGTTTCTCTACCTCTCTTTCTCCCTCCCTTCTCCCCTCTCTAAAAATAACAATTTTTTTTAAATTTAAGATTTTATTTATATACTGTTTTAGAGAGGGGTAAGGAGGAAGAAAGAGAGGGAGAGAAACATCAATGTGTGGTTGCCTCTCATGCGCCCCCTACTGGGGACCTGGCCCGAAACCCAGGCATATGCCCTGACTGGGAAGTGAACCAGTGATCCTTTGGTTTGCAAGCCAGTGCTTAATCCACTGAGCCACACCAGCTGGGGCTAAAAATAAAAATCTTAAAAAAAAAGAAAGAAAAAAAAAAGATTGGTAACAGCACACATTGGGAATAATCAAGAGAGCTTACCCAGTCTGTGGTAAATGGGGCACCATTTGCCATCAATGTTCTCACTTCATCATCTTGGCCTTTTCTTGCTGCTTCTAGCAATCTCTTCCCTAAGTCCACCAAAGACATCTTTATGCATAGGAACAAAAGTTTTCAGGAAGCTGTAACTCAAACACAAGGAAAGCGGCCTGTAAAATGTTTTTAGAAGACTTCTTATACTTTGATATACTTCTCAAGATGACTTACCTGGTAGGGCATTTCTTTTCTAGCTCATCATCTAACACAAACAATCAGTATTTGGAAAAGTTTCAGGCCCTACACAATAATTCCCTCACTTTCAATCTCCAGAAAAATGCTTTGGAAATAAGTGCAACACATCACCTTTATAGCTTAAGAGATGCTAGGAAGGCAATAAAACAGCATTTTATCCCCATTTGAAATGACCATGGATAGACATATTACATTACGGGGAAAAAATGAGAGACAAACCAAGGATACTGAGACTCAGGTATATGGTAGATACTTTTTCAAAAATGAACAGGTTGAACCTGCCACTTCAAGGAAAACAATCAACGATATTTACTGACAACTTCTGGCCAAGATAGAGGCATAGGTGGAAACACTGTGCCTCCTTGCACAATCAAAATTAAGGACAACAAAGAATTAGAAACAATGACACAACCGGAACAGATACAAAATTGAACTACGACAAACATTCAAACAGACTGGTAAGAGGGGCTGAGTTGGCGGTTGGCGGAGAGGGAATGTGGCAGGAAAAGGCAGTGGCTAGCAGACCTGGGAGCACCAGGCTCACAGACCCCAGACACGGGGGGGAAACAAGCAGGGCAGACACTCAGGGTCCTGGAGTGTGCATAGGCCCACCCACCTTGGAACCAGTGCCAGAGAGGCCCAGTTTGCTTGTGGGAGACAGCAGAGGGGACGTAAATTCGAGAGAGTGCAGAACAGGAGCCATTGTTCCCTTTCTGACCTCGCCCCCACAGGTAGCATCGCAACCTTATGACTAGGTGGCCCAGTCCTGGTGAACACCTAAGGCTCAGCCACCCATACGTAAGAGGCGCCACCTGACCAAAAATGACTCAAACAGAAGAACAGCTCAAAGCCCCAGAGCCAATACTTTTAAGCCACCAAGAGATAGCCAACCTATCAGATGCACAGTTCAAAGCACTGGCAATCAGGATGCTCACATAACTGGTTGAATTTGGTCGCAAATTAGATGAAAAAATGAAGGCCACACTAAGGAAAATGAAGGAAAATGCACAGGGAACCAATAGGGATGGGAAGAAAACTGGGACTCAAATCAATGGAGTGGACCAGAAGGAAGAAAGAAACAACCAAACAGAAAAGAATGAAGGAACAAGAATTCAAAAAAATAAGGAGAGGCTGAGGAACCTCCAGGACATCTTCAAATGTTCCAACATCTGAATTATAGGGGTACCAGGAGGGGAAAAGGAAGAGCAACAAGTGGAAAACTTATTTGAACAAATAATAAAGGAGAACTTCCCCAATCTGGCAAAGGAAATAGACTTCCAGGAAGTCCAGGAAGCTCAGAGAGTCCCAAAGAAGGTGGACCCAAGAAGGAACACACCAAGGCACATCATAATTACATTACCCAAGATTAAAATGAAGGAGAGAATTTTTTTAAGATTTTATTTATTTACTTATAGAGAGAGGGGAAGGGAGTGAGAAAGAGAGAAACATCAATGTGTGGTTGCCTCTCATGTGGCGTCCACTGGGGACCTGGCCCACAACCCAGGCATGTGCCCTGGCTGGGAATTGAACTGGAGACCCTTGGGTTTGCAGCCTGTGCTCAATCCACTGAGCTACACCAGCCAGGGCAGGAGAGAATTCTAGAAGCAGCAGGAGATAAAGGGACAGTTACCTACAAAGGAGTTCCCATCAGACTGTCAGCTGATTTCTCAAAAGAGACCTTACAGGCAAGAAGGGGCTGGAAAGAAGTATTCCAAGTCATGAAACACAAGGACCTATATCCAAGACTGCTCTATCCAGCAAAGCTTTCATTTAGAATGGAAGGGCAGATAAAGCACTTCTCAGATAAAATCAAGTTCAAGGAGTTCATCATCACCAAGCCCTTATTAT